>PVIY010042933.1:0-20643 GCA_004026745.1 Myrmecophaga tridactyla | reverse complement strand
GAGCAGAAGAAGTACTCACGTGCTGTTCAACCAGAAGACTGACAAATTTGGATCCATTGCTATAAACCCAATTAGAGCATGAAAATTTGTGTGCTTATTTGTCTACCTGCATATATGTAAATGTGTGCTTGTGGACATGTGCATGTATGTGTGTATATGTGCTCTTGTGTACATGGATATGCATGTGCTCTTTGTACATTTGCAAATGTGCATAATTTTCAGACATTGTAGAGGTGAGGGCGCATGGGTAATGTGTGCTGTGTCTCAGAGAAAATGTGTTTCCACATATGCATGTTTTTGTTGTATTTATTGGTCTTGTACACATCAGTGTGTTTGTGCGTGCCTGTGTGCAGGTATGTGTAGATGTAAACTGGAGCATGTTTGCATTCTCTTGTCTCTGGGTGTGCTTGAGAGTGTGTGGTTGAGTATTGTTGAAATAGTAAAGAGCGCATGCCTGTGTAATGTGTGCATGCATGTCTCTGTGTTTGCATGTGTTGGTCTATATTTGTATATATATGTGTGTGTGTGTGTTATAGGTTTAGTATGCATGTATGTGTGTGTAATAAGTGTATGTACAGGTATATGTCTGTGTGCAAGAATTATGAGTGCAGTACATGTGTGAATTTGCTTTCAGCCCAGAAGGTGTGTTTCTATGTGCAGTTGTTCTCTGGTATGATCATCAATTATAATGGCATAAAAGGTATAAAATTCATCCAAGTTTCTGGATTTATTTTACCCTCACAGGACTGTGCAAGAGCATCTGACAAGCTCCAGGGAAGGGACCCCAGGGTTTCCATAGCACCCTGCATTTGTTCTGCCTGCAGAATGCTTTGTGTTACTAAGGAATATTCACTAAGTCAAGACATTACATCCCCTGTGTGTGGCATCTCTAAGCACAGTTTGGGCCAAAGAACCCAGCCAGTAAACCTGGGCTGAGATGCCATGAGGGAAATGCCCTGTGGGCCCACATTGAACCTCCATTTACAGTAGGACTGGGCTGCACTCAGGACCCACTGAGAACACCACTCACCCTCCAAGAAGGAGCAGGGAAATCAAAAGAGGGCTTCTTCCCAACTTCTGTTGGGAAGCTGTTGGGATTCTGTTTTTTCAAAATTCAATTTAAAATAAGAAATTAACTGAGACTATTGACTTATATAAAAATGATATTCTCCATTGGGTGCATTTGTCTACCTCAATAAGGCAGGTGGGAGCACACTGAACAGAAAGGTTCTGATTATTACTGATGTCTTAGTAGGGAAAATGTGGGAAACAGTCTTGGATGGTTAATTTCATATACCCAGAATTTTGGGAGACACCATGATTACCTAATAGTTGCATGACAGTTCACACTTGATTTTCCCAATGACTTTAATAATGAATGTCCATTATCCTCAGAGGTCTGGACAAAACGTTCTCTAATACATATTTCATTCTTAGTTCATATCTCTTACATTTTACTGGGAAAATGAGTTAGTCATCTGAAGAATTTTTCTGTCTTCTAAAAATGAACCTCAACAAAACCTTGGCCTTCTCTCTCTAGTCATGTTAATTCTAGTGCCTTCATCTCCAGTAACCTACAAAGGGTTGATGAATTCCTATATAATAATTTTTTTCTGTAACAAATTTGTATTTTGTGTTGAGTCTGTACAATGGCATTAAAATGTTTAGTGTTACAGCTTTGTCTCATAACTTCCACAAGTGCCAAAACATAATTTTTAGTTGTTGAAAAATAAATATTTTTCTTATTTGTGGGTGATCAGATCCTAGCACTTCATCCTCCATTCATTGATCTATGAATGGATTTCTAAGACAGCCATAAAAAAAAAATCACTAAGCCGATGGCTTAAAAAATAAATATATTGTCTGGAATTTCTGGAGACTATGAACCTGAAGTCTGCAGGGGAGGATCATTACTGCCCACCTCCTAGTCACTGCTGTTTTGCAGATTCCTTAGGATGTGACATTCTCTTTCATCATCACATGGTGTCCTCCTTGGGTCTGTCTCTCTGTGTCCAATTCTGCATTTATAAAAAGGCACTAGCTATCTTGGATTATAAGAAATCTAATTCAGTTTGTGCTCATCTTATCTAACAATGTATTCAGAACTAATTTCAAAAAAAGGCCAAATTCACAGCATTAGGGGATAGAAATTTTATGTGTGTTTTGGGAGTCAAATTTCAACCAGAATCACTAAGCAAAGGATTGGTGAGCTGAGTACCTTCCACTGACTGATGAGCTTTTAGATCAGAGGCAGGGTTGCATTCCTTACAGTTCTTCTTAAAGCACATAACCTGAGGGGTTGGAGTCCCTGCAGTCCAGGACGTGCACAGGGAATAAACAGGGTTATGATCCTGCTAGGAGTGATTATCACTTAAGCAGAAATGCCTGCCTGCTCCCTGCTAAAAATAATGAGAGTTGGACTATGCCAACTCTACAGTAATTATTGAGAATATTTTATGCAAAAACCCTTTCAGAAGGAATACTCACAAAAGTTAACTTGTGTCTAACTAAGTCATTCTGACTTCTGTCACATATCATGTTGGACCCGGTTGGCTTAAATTCAAGGTGTTTGATACATTTAGCTGCTGCCTCAAAACTTTTGAATATCCAATAAAAACAAGTAAACAGAGCAGATAAGTTGATCAGAATGCTTATTATGCAGATTAGAGTATGCAGTATTTGTGTTGGGTACTTGGTAAATAAGTATAACCATGACACTAGAAACACAGAATATATTTCCAAAGTTAACCTCATTCATGGGCTGCATGTGACTCACTCACCAAGACCTTCAGTCACTCTCCATGTCCTAGACACAGAAAGTCCTGAATTCAGTGAGGGAGGATCATACGTATGAGACTTTGTCCTCCTGACATTCATTCAGCATCCAGAGTAGCCTCAGAGAGGAGGAATATCCTACATTTTATGCTCTTTTTCTGTCTTGCCATATCAAGGAAACGTTCACACACAAAGCACCACAGGTGACAGCACAGTGCACTTGGAATTACATTTAAGATCTTTCTCAACCAGGAAAGCCTTGTCTGCAGTTCCTGGGCCTTTCTGCACAAAAACATGAAACCCAACTGGTAGTTCTTCCATTGGCTATTAGGGTCTCAGGTACTCAGACATAAATTTAATTGGAAGATAAGTCTCAGCACATGACTCATTATAGTTCTCTGTCCTCATGTGTCCTGCCCAGGTGCAGCTGCAGGAGTCAGGATAAGTCCTGGTTAAACCCTCACAGACCCTGACCCTCACCTGTTGTATCTCTGGATTCTACATCACAAGCAGGGCTTCCTGCTGGGATTGGATCCAACTGTACCTATGGAAGGGGCAATGGTGGTTGTCAAGAATCTGCTCCAATGTAGTCACAGACTATGTCTTGTCCCTCATCAGTAGAATCTCCACCTCCAGAGACACATCTAAGAACCCATTCTATCTACAGCTGAGCTCATTCAGTGAAGTAGACACATCCAGGTATTACTATGCCAGTCCCATAGTGCCTAGACATGTGGGTGAGGCAAAACACAAACCCCCACATGCAGCAGAAGGCTGGGCTGTCAGGAGAAGCATTTGGGACCCACCCAGAGCAGGGACCAACACCATAATCAGATACTGGAAGTAGTTGGGGAATTAGAGGACTCCTAATGGGATAGGGTTAAATCTCCTTACTTAAAAGCATTTAACCCCTTGGAATCTGACATGACATTGTATCTAAGTAATGACTTGGTTTATCTGTTTCAAACACAGAAATTATATTTATGATACTATTGTATGCATTATATTTCACACATCAATGAATTACATTTTGTTTTCTTAATATTATTCTTCTGCATTAGTTTTGCCACATGAAAATCTTACATTCAACTGATACTCTGGCACTTGCAGTTAATTCTCTGGAATCAAGCTCTGTCATAATCAAATCTGGGCACTTACGAAAGTAATAATAATAATATTAAAGTTGAAATGTTTTGTTTCTTAATCATGATAAGTGCAGATTATTTTGTGGCTGAATAACAATATTTGATAACCTTCTTTTCCTTGCAGAATGTGAAAATATATATCTCTTCTCTAAGAGACTGTTCAGAATACTTGTTCCCTGGATTAATTTCCCACCAACATAAAGAGCTCCATGATCTCTGGGGAAAAGTTCAGAAAAGGGAGAATCTGGCATGTCCCTATGTTACTCATCTTGCTACCTCACCTTGTTCTTTCCATCATGGATGGAGATGCTGCACTTACTTAGAATGTTCATGTCCAATGCACAGCATAATGACCCTGATGGTCAAGATAAGCCTGATGGCCTCGGGAAGGACGCCTACTTCTCACTGGGGTGTTCATGGACTTATCTGTCATCAGGAACCTTGGGAGTTCTTCCTGAGCCCTCAACCCTGGATTTAGGGTGATATTACCCAGAATGAACTGAAAACAAGTTATGAGTAGGTCATGATGGGTTTGAAAAATTGTTTTTGTGTTACAAGTTTCCCTCTAAGCAGGAACAGCTCAGGTTTCTATGCCTCACTTTTCCTTGGAACTGCATTTGACTGAAAGCTACAACAATGCTCTTGCCTGTGGGACCCAGTGACCCTGAGTTGGATCCAAATAGGGGACAGGCCAGCAGTGCTGGGTAAGGCATAGACCTGGAGAGGGTTTGGGTGATTCATCATTAAAGATGAGATGAGCAGGTTTTGGACAGTGTCAAGACTCTTCTATTCCTAGACTGACTAGACCTAAAATGTTGTCCATTGAGTGAGTTCTCTAAGAATTCCAGGATTCTCATCAGGTTGACAGTTGAACAACAAATTACTGCAGGTACTTCTGCATTGTTATTTGGAAACTTAGAGACTGGAATAGTAAAATTCCATATAACAAATGATCTTAGATGAGCTACCACAGTGTTTTCACACAACTGATAAAGTCAGCTCTCTCCTCCATGAGTTCACACTGTGACTTGAGTATCCACTTAAATTCCAGAGACTGAGGATGTGAGTTCCAGGCCCTCTTTCTGTTAATGAATTGTCACAGAAATGTTCATAAACATGTGTACTGTGAACATGATAAATCACAATCTCTAGATATATCAGAGAGAAAATGCTACCCTTGCAAATGATGAGCCTGAAAACATAAAAGACAGCCCCAGATATGGCCATGTACTACTGTGTGAGATACTAGGAAGGGGTGGAAAGAGAGCCCAAACTCAAAACTCCGCTGCACAGTGGCCTCAAGGGGACACTTAGAACCCCACAGGTCCAGGACCATGTGAGGACAGAGGCAAGGGAGGAGACATTTATCATTTGAAGTCTTGTTTTAAAAAGTTTGTTTCCCCTTCTCTCCCAGTGAACAGTTGTTCTCACCAATTACCAGGGTCTCTGATGACACTAGAGAACCCAGCAGCTAAGAGTGAACATTTCTGAATTCCATGGTGTTAGTTGGGACCGAGGAAGCCTGCCAAAGGTCTGCAGGTGTTTGTCAGTTACCACAGCAATACGGTCCACAACTCTAGCTCAGCCATCCATGACAATGACGTCTGCTGAGGACAGTTCCAGCTGCCACCTGCAACCTGAAACTTGAATGCACAGAATCATAAAAGATAAGTCATGTGGCCTATATTGAAGTGAAGAAAATAGGATCTGTGGCCTTCAAAAGTATAGGACCATGGTTTTAGTATCACTAATCCATGTGTCCAAAACAGCCACAGCTGCAAGGATCTCATTAACACTGAGTTCAGGGTCTAAGACAACAGACCAGTGTAAGGTGAGCTTGGGAACATGAGACACACATAGTAGATGAAGGGACATGGTGGGGAGACCGGGCATCACAGGGCCAAGGGGCAGGATCAGGGAAGCTGCTCAGTACCATAGAATCCAGGGGCCAAAACCAAGCCTGGTGAGTTAGGAGTGTAAGGGAGCTCCCTTTCTGCATTTGGAAAGGGAACAAAATCACTTTGTGGCCTTTCAAACTTTGAAATAGGCTAAAAAGTAATTTCTTTCTATACTTATTATTTAAACATTAGCAAATATTATTGAATATCCCACTGCAGTTTGTTGTTTTCAAGTTGTATTTATGAACCGATCAGGTAGAAAAATGTGTTAAGAAATGAGTTGCGCAGAACTGATCAATATTCAAGTGAGGAAATAGAAGGTAAGTGGTGTTCACCTGCCCCAGCTGCACAGGTGTGAGATAAAAGATGCAGGACCAGAGCAAATGTGTTTGACAATCATGGTGGTGTTATGAGAGGATGCACAAAGAAACTTTCTGGCTCCCACTGAGGATTATATAATCAGTAGGTCTAAGGACGATATCTGTAGCACTGACAATTTACTAAAATTTCATAGGGGAATTAACAACTAAGAAATGACATCAACAAAGTGAGAAGGTAGCAGCAAACCCACTTTTCTACACTAACACTTCAAAAATCAAACAGAATCCATATTAACTAACATGGTCACATAATATATATGTGTTATATATTAGGAGCATATTACATATGTGTAGTATATGTATTTGAACAGAAACACGAGGATTAATCCCTGGGAGTAGGGTCACATGGACAACATTCACAGAGTCATTCTTGGTCCCTGGACCCATGTGACTCTTCACTAAACTCATTTCCCACCTTAAAGCAAATGAACCAGGGACTGCTGAGGGACAAGGGACAGCTCCGTGTTCTCTCAGGGCACAGTAAATATCCTCGTCCCAGTGGCCTCAAAGACAGTGACTTCCCCTGACCTCCCCTCATTTTACTAACAGAGTTACCTCCCAAATGCAAATCATAATGTGGACAACGGATGAAACCACAGCACACATTTACTTAAATCCAGGTCCCTTCTCAGTCTGGAAAATATTTCCTCAGCATCATGGACCTCATCCACAAGAACATGGAAGCCTTGTGGTTTTTCCTCTTTCTTGGAACTTAGACAATTCCAAGATGTGAGAGTCTCATGGATTTAGATATAAAGGTAATAGGGGGATGGATCTGAGCACATGACTCACTGTGGTTCTCTTTGTTCCCAGGTGTCCTGTCCAAGGTGCAGTTGCAGGAGTCGGGACCTGGACTGGTGAAGCCATCGCAGACCCTGTCCCTCACCTGCACTGCTTCTGGGTCATCTGTATCTGGCACCTATATGCACTGGATCTGCCAGCCTCCAGGAAAGGGACTGGAATGGGTTGGTCAAATAGATAGTGGTGGAAGCACATACTATAACCAAGCACTTCAGTCCTGACTCAGCATAACCAGGGACACCTCCAAGTATGAAGTTTATTTAAAGATGAGCAGCATGACAACCGAGGACACGGGCACCTATTACTGTGCAAGAGACACAGTGAGAGAAAGTCAGAGTGAGCCCATACACAAACCTCCCCTGCAATTACAGGAGGGGCAAGGCTGCAGGAGTCGCTCACAACCACCAGAGGGGGGGCTGTGCCTGTTTTTGTCACGTATTTTTGCCCCCTGTTGTTTTTCCTAGATGTTTCTGACCATGCGGTTTTCCTGTTGAGTTCCCTATTGCAGAACCCCTTTTCTGCAAGTTAAGGCTGTCATTACATAGTGAGGAGAGAGAAAATGGTTCTGGACATACTTTCCATGGTACACTAGAACCTGTCTCCTGTGATTTTCTATTGAAATATAAAGTAAAGCTTGATTGTAAAAGCAAAGGTAAACATCTTGGCAATTTTGAACCAAATAGTTATTTTGAATAAAGAGATAGCTGTTTTTAAAAGAAGCAAAAGTGCATCCTGTAGAGGAAAAGAATAATAAAAGAAGTAAAATAAATCATGACTTTTGAAAGGAGAGAATTAATATAATTATTAGATTTAGCAATGAGAAGATGCCATTACTTAAAACATAACAGAAATTACAATGAGTATAGAAGCATTTTGACTTATTGTGAATCAAAAATTTAGAAAACTTAGATGAAAAAGAAAAATTGTGATAAGTACCTATGGTGAAAAACTGAATCAACAAGGAAACTTTAATCTAAATAGACATATAACAAATGAAGAGATTGAATCAATAATCATAAATATCCATGAATAAAAGCCAAGGTGAAAACAGATTCACAGCAGAGTTTTACTTATCATTAAAATGGAATAAACCATAATCCTTCCAAATTTGGAACAATATTTCATTAAAGTAAAAGAGAAAGAACACTTCCTTAGTCATTACATAAGGCCCATAATTTGTGGAATTCAAAGGAAGAAAGAGTTATAAGAATAAAATAAAATAATACACCAATATCTCTTCTGATTATGGGGTCAAAATCTTAGACCAAATACAAGATAGACAAGTACAGTAACATATAAAAATAATTAAAATTCATAAGCAGTTGGCATTTATCACAAGGATGAAAGATTGAATTTTCTTGCATAATTTAAACCATTGTAATACCTGAAATGAATAGAATACTAAGTAAAATTGCATGATCATTTGAACAGAGATGAGAGGCCCCAAGGATAGGTGCAGAGAGGCTTTGGGGAAGTATTTTTTGGCTTGCCATGGTTATTTCTTCTTGCTCCATAATCTGTAATCCCTAGATAATGGCCTCTGTGTATTTTCTAAACATATCCACGATCTACCTCAAATTCAAAGAAAGTAGAGTTTAAATACTATTAGGTGCATGTGTGTTTGTGTGTGTGTGTGTGTGTGTGTAATTTTCTGTCCCTTCTTCTGGATTTGGATAAAAGCATAAACAGTCTTCCATCTGACTTTGTGAAGTTAATTTTCTTTTGTCAAACTCCCAAGAACTTCAAGGAAAAACAAACTTCTCCTTCCATCAGGTAGGGCTTCAGCCCTCAGGTAGAAGGAGGAGCAAGAGGGAAAAACTTGCCTGGTCACAGGAGCAGACAGTCCTTTTTGTCATCCAGGACCAGGTCTCTGTGCTTACTTAAAACCCTTATAAATTCTGATGCTTTCCATTGGATGTTAGAATTATAAAAAGCAGGCAAGTTTGCAATGTATACCTCAGAAGATAGAGGACAAAAATATCAGAGTCACAATGTTTACTTTTCACTTTTTCCAAGAGCATCCCTGTTCCCATTTACATTTAATTATACCTTTTAATTTAATTTTTCTTGGATGTATTAATCAACCATTTAATTGTATATTAGTCCAACCTAAGTTCTTCATGTATTTTCATACTAATAAATTCAAGCTCCACACATTTAGATTTCCATGAAGCAGGTAGGTTTATGAGGAAGAAAAAAGTCACATTCCTCATGCTACCTGAACAACCACAGGTTGCTGCGGATGGAGCCGATGTGATGTCTTATCCTAGAGACCAGAGCCTTTCAGACATGTCATTCCTCAAATTCTAGGCCATTCTGGGATGCCAAGGATGTCTCCCTCTTCCTCTAACCTCCGACAACCTCTGACAAAAGAAATAACCTCCTCATAGGTGCATTTTGTGTCTAGGGAATGAGGGTTCCTGTCCCTGGTGGTGAGGACCCAGGTGCACATACTGGGATCCAGCCCAGGTGTGAGGATGCCCTTCCAGAACACCAGCTTCACCTGTGGGATAACAGGCTCATTTTCCATTGGACTCACTTAATTCCAGCTTCCTGGGGAAAGGCTCAGCTCTGTGGGCAGGAATGACAGTTGTGGGAACATCAGCCACAGAACAGCTATCATGTCTCATGACAGCCTCACAGGGACCCTCCAGAGCAGGAGCCTTTACAGGTGAGCCTCTGAGACATGAGGACACCAGTGTGCATACTGCTGTGCTAGGAAACACCAGATGCACCAGGGTAGGCCAGGAGACAAGAATCTCCCCATGGTGTGAAGCGCAGGGTAGAGATCAGCTAAAGAGTCACTTCTGCCTTCAGAGCCCAGGGATCAGAACCTGCAGATGAGTTGGAGGAGTTTCCTGCTTGAACCTTTCAGTTTCCTCACTCCAAGCAGACAGTTATCCCCCAAAACCTCTCCTATTGCTAGGGTTCTGATTTTTTTAAATTTTCCTAAGAGCCCCAGAACACAGGGGGGTAATCACATTTCCTTTCTTTTACAAGAAGTGCAGACAGTGGTAGATGTGACCTGGAATTATGCAGATGACTAGAGCTCCTCCTCACACTGGGTTATTTCACATCTCCTGCTGCTCCACAACGTCCTCTGTTCCAAGTGACAAAGTTGGGACCAGGAGACATGGACACTGCAATTCCCCTGTGGACATTTGCATGTCTCTGTCCAACATGGTTTCTGGTTATGCAATGCCATCATCTCCCTTTTATTTATGTGCATATTCACTCATTTAAAATGTATTCATTTACTGCCTTCTAAATACCAAGGGAATTTGTTCACAATGATAGGGAAAAAGTACTGCTTAATGGCAGATAATTTTCCTGAACATTTCAAAAAAAATATGTAACAGTATAAATGTTTTGCTTATTACCACAAAGTCTTGTGCTCTGGTTGTGGTCACTGAACATAGTGGTTCCCTGAAAAGAACCAGAATATCCAGATAGAGGGACCACCAGTCAGCTCTTCCCCTCTTTATTCTTAAATGTCCCTTTCACATAGAAGCCACTCTCACCTCCTGAAAGCCATTACAGCCCCTCTGCTACTTAGTCAGGGTTCTTGTCTTTCTGTGTAAATATGTATAGGAGTCATGGGATTAATCCCAAAGAACATGAAGTCATTTTCTTTCACCCACCCCCTGCTGGGAATCTCAGTTGTGAGCATATCTATTTGGTAATGATGCAATTGGAATTGAGTTTTACGAAGCCCATGACTCAGAGTGTTTCCCTGTTTCCAGGGGTCCTGTCTCAGGTGCAGTCTCAGGATCCAGTCCCAAGAATCAGGTCCAGGACTGGTGAAGCCCTCACACATCCCCTCCTTCCCCTGCCTGTCTCTGTGTTCTCCATCACACTCAATAAGGCTGAACGTGGATCTTTCAGCCCAAAAGGGGTTTCAGCAGGTGGGATGGATCAGTGCTGATAGTGATATAAGGAATAACCTGTCACTTTATAGATGGCTCTGATGGCAGATACAGGCCCAAGAACCAGTTTTTCTATGTAGTTCAGTCTATGAATGATGAGGTCATTGTCATGTAATACTGTGGGAAACAGAAGTGGATGGTAAGGCAGTGTGAGCCCAGATACCAACTTCTCCTGCAGTGCAGGCAGGGGGAGCTCTGCTTGAAGGGGTGTCCAGGACCCATTAAGCCCTTGGGATCACTCCCAGTGATCTGGGTTAAAATGCTGGGAAGTTTGGGGTGATTTTTCCCTTCAGGTCTGATATTTTCCTCTCCTGATTAAATGACAGCAACCCTTAAGACCTTCTAAAACATTCCAATATCTGGTCATTCTTATTTGAATTTCAATCACAAGACAGAGTTTATCAAATCAAGTATTTATTTGATAACTTTATTTTTACTTTTCTTCCTTTACTTATTCTGGATGGGTGCCTGAAGGAAAGTGGCATAATTTGGTATTAAGTATTATTTTTGCTGTAAGATTTTGATACATGTCCCCCGTCAAATTTAGAATGCTCCCTCCTCTTGCATATTTGACAAGACTTAGATTCATGAATAGCTATTGATTTTGACAATACCTTTCTCAGCAACTATTGAGAAGAATATAAACTCTTCCTGTTTATTTTATTTGCATGGCAAGTTAAATGTATGTATTTTCAATTGTTTTCAGAAACATGCATCCTCATCTCTGGATACTGTGTCAAGTAAATTTATAAGTAATACTGGCCAATAATTTTCTTTATGCAGTAACAATTTCACTTTTTATTATGACCATCCTATGCTCATAAATGATTTGGTGACTTTGCCACTTTAAGCATTTGAAGATAAATTTAATATAAGATTGATGCTAAATTTTTTCACTAACATTTAAAATAACTTATAAATCAAATGAAAGGGGCAAAGTTTTTTTTGTTTCATGAGCGAAGATTTCTGTTTTTCATGTTTTGGTATTGAATGGCCTTCCTTCAAATGTTCATTCCAAATAACTTCCATTCTTTTATGCATTTTAGACAATATTATCTTATTTTCTCTTATTTCCTGTAGCATATGCAATGACATTCTGTATTCAAACACAATATTGATGAATTGTGTTTTTTCTGTTCTCTTGGTTTTTCCTATTCATTTTAGATTAGTGCCTTAACAATTTGTATTATGCCAACAAACTACTTCTTGTCTTTGTTAAATTATGCTATCTGTTCCAATTCATTTGTTTCTTCTTCTATCTTTGCTTCCATCTGCATAATTTTGTTCATTTTGTCCTCCTTTATAATAATTAATGATTTGATCATTATATTAATTTTCTCACAATATATTGATGTTATGTATTCATGTACATATATTCAGATATATAAACAGTCATATAATTATTACCTGCTTAGTTAACTCCCTCACAATATATTTTTGGTGCATTATAATTCTCATTTATTTTTCAAATCTTTTACATCACTTCTCATGATTCCTAAAACTTATTTCTAATATCCATTCTACAGTGCATGAAGTAGTGGTCCATTGTGCTAAAATTTGCATTTCTCTCATGAAAACTCCTAGGCATTCATGTATACACTTTGGTGAAACGTGCATTTACAAAATTTACAAAATTTTAAAACTTAATTGCACGTCTGTTTTTCATTTTGAGATAGTATACTTTATTTTTGATAGAAATTCTTTATCAAAAATATGATTTACCAATACTGTGTCTGATTGTGGCATGACTTTCCTTTCCAAATTTCCTTTCATTAAAAGGATTCTAGTAACATGGATTAAGTCTCACCATTATTTAAAAATTTTGCACCATCTCCATAGGATCCTCTCATATCCTATTCACAAGCGAGTCTGCACCTTCACTGATAACAATGTCTCAGGATGTCCTGTTATCAAAGGTGTTCACAATAACAGCAACAAAGCCCAGTGATCAAATGGTCTTCTGTGGAGTACATGATTCATTCCCAGTATGCCCTCTGAAGCCAAAAAGTCATGTTTCTCCCACATGCCACATATACTTAACCTATACAAATGCCCCCAAAGCCTTACCCCATCATTTCAGTAACTAATATCAATGTCTCATCAAAACCATCTGTGCGGGTTGTTCATTTATGGGCAAAACTGCTCTCCATTTACGGTTCTGAAAATCTAACCAAATATCTGGTTCCAAAAGAAAACAGTGTGGCAGGCATATGATATAAATTCACATTCTTCAAGGAAGAAATTGCGTTACCTCCAGTTTCCAGTAAGAGATTTATTTCCTTCTAAAGATTCCCAAGGGCCTCAATTAACATCCCAACTTTTAACAATCTTCTGTTGGTGGTTATATAAGTATTCCCTATGGTGATAGACTATTTCTCTACAACTCTTCCTCCAAGAATTTAAGCTTTATCTCACAAAGCCAAAATATTTCTTTCAAGAACCAATAAACATTCTTCCATAGCAGTTGAAGTTAATTATAGAATTAGCAGAAGACATCATGATCACTCTTCTAGATATAAAACCCAAAACATTGATAAAAGGGACTCAAATATATATTTACACACTGAAGTTCATAGAAGCATTATTCACAATTACCAATGGATAGAAACAACCCAAGTGTCCATCAACAGATGACTGAATTTTTTAAATGTGGTATGTAGATATGTGCCAGTTTGAAAGTACTTTGTACCCTGAAAAGAAGTGTTTTAACCCTGACCCAATCTTTTGAGGATAGCTGTTTCTTTTAATCCAGATTGTAGGGTGGAACTGATCTGATTAGATTATCTCCATGATAATGTGGCATACCCGATTGTGGGCATGGTTTGGTCATTAGATGGAGATGTAAATTTGCACATTAAGGGTGGGTCTTTATTTGTTTATTGGAATCCTTTAAAAGAAGAAATACTTTGGAAAGTTCCAGAGCTGACAGAGATACTTGCAGATGCACATGCTTGGAGAATATTTTCTTTCAATATGATATAGCCAACACAAGACCCAGATATTTGTAGATGCAGGGCCCAGCAGACATAGTTCTTGCCTCTGTCTCAGATGCTAAGCAAGGCAGAGTTGTGTCCCAGAGTAGCTAAATGAAGTCCCACAGATGTCAAGTGAAGAAAACCCACAGGAAACAGAGGCTGAAATCAATGGAACCCAGGAGCAAGGGACTAGCAAATGCCACCCAAATATGTTCCCAACTGATAGTGGTAATCTGGACAGCATCAGCTTTTCCTGATTGAAGGTAACCTCCTGTTGGTGCCTTAGTTTAGACAATTTTCTCTGCACTAGAACTGTAAACATTTAACTTACTAAATTCCTCATTTATATAAATTCTGGCAGCATTTAGCAAAGTAATACCACATACAATGGGACATTATTAAGTTACAAAAACAATGAAGTTGTTATATAGCCAACAACAAGGATGAGCCTTGAATCATCATGTGGAGAGAATTAAACCAGAAACCAAAAGACAAATATTATACAATCTAAGTTATGTGGATTAAACAGAATAAGATAACACATTGAGCCAGAATCTAGAATATATGTTATCAGGAGATGGGGTAAGGATAGGGAATAGAGTGGTAAGTATTAGTTTGTACAGAGTTCCTACTTGGAATGGTGGACATGTTTCATAATGTAAGGTGGTGATGGTAGCAAAATATTGTAAATGTGGTTAACAGTGTGAGATATATACCTGAATGCAGGGGAAATTTTAGACTGCATATATGGTTAAAGAATTAAAAAATTGAAAAAATTCCATGCATTGTACAAACATTGGACCCCAAATTATACCTTAGACTTTATTTAATAGTACAATTACAAAAATTAATTTCCCTCAATTGTAACAAATGTACCATACCAAATAAGGTGATACTAACAGGGTAATATAGGAGCAACCTTTATTTTATGCATGATTGTTCTGTAAACCAACTAATTCTCAAAAAGAAAAATATTTCAGTCTCTACCCATTACCCAAACAAATTCTACAACCTAGCAGGTGAAATTATTAACTAAAGTTTAGCATCCCTTCTATTGAGTCCTTAGATATTTTTTACAAGTCTTAATTATCTCATCTTTAACATGGAAATATTAAATTCTCTTATCTTATAAACTAATTGTAAAAGAAATGGAATGCTGGTAAATTCCTGAGAGTAAATCTGGTCATGCAGGTATTAGCCTATGGATATTTAGTTGTGTTATAAATATTAAAAGTTATTGTCTTCTTACATAATTTGAGAAATTGAAGGTAAAGAGTTCTAGGTTTTTTTTTGCAAAACAAGGTTGCAATAATGAAAACTCGGTTATCCTGAAGATCACCTAAGAAAATGAAGAGAGAGACTCCTATTCACATGGAAACACATGCATGGAAACTCCCAGGTTTCCCTATCCATTCTCAGCCAGAACTCCTGGTGATGGAATAGCTGAAGACAGAGCAATTTGTGGGAGAATGTCTGGGTGGACTACACCACATCACACATATTAATAGCTAGATAATTTTCTCAGTGAAAAATGTGCATATGCATGCCAATTTCTCTACAATACGTATAATTTTTCTTTGACAACTGTGTTCCACTTATTTGCGGACATAACAGTAAATACTAGGGAATTTGTTTGGATGGGAATAATGAATTCTCAAAGAAATTTATAGGCCTTTATCAAGAAAGTAACAAATTGAAATTAACCAATGTTCATTTTGAGAAGGTCTAACTCTAGGCACTGTGGAATTAAAGATTTTTCCAATTTCTGTAGATTTGTAGGAAACCCATGAAAACCTAATAATTGAATAATTTTTGAAGATGACATGAACTGAATATTAACATAATATTACAGTTTGTTTAAAACCTGCTGAGTTGTGTGATGTCACAATGAATATTGAAAATTAAGTAAAGGATTTTATTCTTCTCAGTCTGCTCTGTTCCCATAGTCACTTCACCAGAAAACACTTTTTTTCCATAAACTTATTCTGATTAATACTTGTATTAGTTACCAAGCTGCCAGAATATGATATACTAGAACTGGAATGGCTTTTAAAAAGGGCAATTTATTAAGTTAAACTTTTACAGTTCTAAGCTTATAAAAATATTGTATAAGGAATCCAGTGAAAGACAACTTAACTTAAGGAAGGTCGATGAGTCAGGAACACCTCTGTCAGTTGGGTAGTCATGTGGCTGTCATCTGCAAGTTTCCAATTACTGGGCTCATTGTTTTCAGCCTCTGTTCCTGTGGAGGTTCTTCACTTTGCTTCTCCAGTGCTGGCTTTTATTTCTTGGCTTCACATAGTTCTCTCCAGAATCTGGCATGCTTAGCATCTCATGGCAACTTTTGTTGGGCTCCAAGTACCCATGTCAGTTCTATCTCTTTGATTGCTCTGTGATTTCTGTCATCTATGTCTCTCTCTCAAATGTTTCCTCTTTTATGGAATTCCAGTAAACTAATAAAGACTCGCCTGGAATGGGTGAGTTCCCATCTCCATCTAATCAAAGGTCAGACCCATAACTGAGCTTGTCAAATCTCCTGGAGAAAATATAATCAAAAGCTTCTGACCCACAATATGGAATTAGGATTAAAAGAAAGGATGCCTTCTTAAGATTGAATCAGAATTAAAACATGGCATTTCTAGGGTAGATAATACTTTCAAACCAGCACAGCACTGTTCGTGTGACATTCACAGTTGGTTCATTTTGGAGGATCCGAGTTTGTGTTTTAAAATGACTTGTGCCCCTTGATTTTAAGGCTGTATGTGTGACAATCCATGAATTATTCTAAGGTTTGTTCCACATTAAACTGGAAATCAGGGCAAAAGTAAAATTTTCTTTGCCATTTGAAAAAGAATTTCTCTTGGAATGTTATTTTCAGTTTCATGAGTGAAGGAATTGAATCCTTCCCATTGACAAGGTAAAGGAAAAGAAAAACCTTCTCTACAAGACTCCAGCTGCCTCACTCCACCAAGGAATCCACAGGAGCCATCCCTGCTGATAGCCTGGCAACTTATAATGTGAGGAGTACCTGGGGTCTTTTTTTCTTGGCATATTCATCTCTGAAATTTTAGAAGATTTACTTGAGGTACAGTATTTTGTATGTTTATTCTGAACAATGTTAAATGCTGGCTATCGTCCCTGAGAATTTATGCCATGATGACATTTGAGCTCCAATTATAATCCTTTGATAAGCTATGTGGGGCATCACAATTGAGCTTCCTGGGAAGGAACAGATAGGAATAAAGACAGATAATTTTCATCCAATATGGTCTTACAACTAAAAAGATTAAGTGTGGTTTGTAAGCATTATCAAAACTTCTGGGCCAGGGGCAGGGCTGATCTTCTCAATGGTCCTAGAAAGCTACAGGGATGAGAAGGACATTAACAGGGCTACTGGGCTCTTGTCTGTGTAGGAATACCACTATCTGCATCTTCAATTACATGTCCTTCATCCCTGATGTGCAGAAAAGAGCACTATGTGGGGAAATATGACAGCCATATGCCTCATATCATGCCATACAAATAACCCCTTTTACTTTTCATACCATTACATAAATAAGCCAAGCATGGTCCTGTGTTCTGGACCTGTGTGCAGTGTATTTACATTTCACAGTATTCTAGGTCCATTAGAATCTGCTGGCACCAAACTTAAACTTTACATATTCAACTGATTTATAAACATCCCAAAGAATCATTTTAGGTGTTTATTGTTAACTTCCTTTGAATTTGGCCAAAACTCACCTCTCAATTGATAAGGAAATATCTTTCACTGACAAGGCCCCAAACATCTCTTACCAGTTACTCAGATAATATTTTGCACTTACAAGATCCCAAGTCTATTTAACACCTTTGAACTCCCTGGCTCTGGTTTACCCTGTCATGCTGAGTCTTTGCCATCATGCAGACATGTTGAGCATACCCTTTCTTTCTTCTTTTCAAGTGTGGGAAATTTCTTCTTGCCCTGTTTCACCTCTTCTGGCTCACTCATGCCAGTGCTGAACTTCTTCCTGTTTGGAAGTTTCCTGCACATGGAAACCTGTCAAAGCATCAACCACAAAAGGAGACTTGGTGCTACTGGTATCTGTTTGAAGAAACCCTCCTAAGTGGCAAAAGCTGCAACCTTGTGATAAACTTCCTTTTGCAGCATCTGCCCTTTCGAAATTACAGCTCTACATGATTGTAGACCTTACACCATCTACTTATCAAAGTTTTTCCATGGTCAAGTTCAAAATCTTTTAATTACAATGCAGTACACCTGCAGAGTTTTGCTAAAGATATTGATGAAAGATGTTGTCATTTGTGGTGCCATATTTTCATTATTAGCCAGGTGTTCTGCAGTATTTTTACATAAATTCTGTGATTTAGTTTTACAACATATGCCCATTAATCATGTCTCTCTGGACTTTTTTGATGAATGTGGTCTCTAACATTTAGAGGAAGAAAAAATAAAATCAATCCATAGATATGTCTTGTTCTAGGACTTGTTTGCCCAATAGGATGCAGGTAAGTTGAGGCTATGCAGTGCTGAGCCTGGTCTGAGGACCTTGTGTATTTCTACCCTCTGGCATGGTACTACAGTGGCCACCAGACTGTAGAAGACTGAGAACCTCCAGGGCCTGACCATCCCCTTAATCCAGGTTAGGGTTGACTGCATGGCTGCAGAGGCAAGAAAAAGCAGAACTTAGATTAACAGTGTCTGGATCAAAATACCAGAGTGTCCACATAACCCAAATACTCAGAAGTATGTATATAATAAATATTTGTTAATCTTTGAATTGGAATTTTTCATTACTCATTGAGAGTTAATTCTTGCAATAACCTCCTCTTAAAGGCAGGGTGCACTGTTCACCTCAGTAATTTTGAAATTCTGACAGCTTCTGCTGGCATTTTGAATTCAGCAAAGCATTACATTAACCAAGAAACACATTTCTGTCATCTGCCACCTTATTACTCATTCACTTCCTTTCTTTCTCTCACCAACTAAGTCCTGATTTCCTGATTTATTTCAGATTCTTTCAAAGAATGTAAAAGTCCTTGGACTAAAAGTGATGTGCCTGTATAGACATGTTGTATATTATATGCTTACCCTGGCTTTTCTGATTCTTGTACTTCCTGAGATACCTTTCTGGCAAAAGATGGATAGGCAGAGTAGGATTTCTTCAATCTTAGATTCATGCGATGTTAATGTATGATAAACGCAAACAGGTATGCAGAGCTCTAATAGATAGTAAACACCCACTTAATATATGCCCCAGCCATTTTCAGATGAATTTGTCTATAAATGGGAAATTTATCTGAAATTAGCTATAAATAGACAAACTATCACAGATCACTTAAGATGTAAACTTAGGATATTTATCGATTTCAAAATTAACATGTTTTTTTTGTTTATGGGGCTGCCTCCCTTTGATTTAGGAGTGATTTTATTTTTTATTCCATTGGACAAGAGTAGACACATTGGAAGATAATATAGGTCATCTAACCTTATCTAAACATAATGCATTCTGAGGCTTCCACTTATTCTTTCTTTACAGGAAAAGATGGATCGCTATATGGAGTTAGAAGACTTGCTTTTTCAGAGCATTCCCAGAACAGTGACTTCAGTTCAGAAAATTAATCTGAATGATTCTCATGAATGCACTTTTTTAAAAACACATTGAGTCAAATCTAGAAGGATATATAAAGAGAAGTAAAACAAGCAAACAAAAAACAACAAAACTGTCAAGTATAAATGTAATGAATTTGAAAATAAACTTTCTTAATGTGAATCTTGGATTTATCATTTTTTTTTATTTTAAATGAACACCTGCAGAGACTCTGGAAGCTAAAAGTTTTAAGTAGGAACAGTAAATTCTAAAAAATGACAGAAATACTTTACCAACCCCTCTCTGCACCTGCATCTATGTTTTTTCCAGTTTTCAGGCTGCTGAGCACTTTTGTTCTGAATGCATGAGCTTGGAATCAATCCAGCTCTGCTGTGTAGCAAAGGAGCATTTTACCACTGAACTACCCATACACCCTCAGGCACATTGTTAAGGAGGTTTTTTCTGAGCTCAGCCTGACTTCCTCTCAATGTATTTCTCAAACAGTAATACAGGTTTATGTCTTCACTATTCAGCTTTCTGACTAGTCATATTTTTTCTGGTGTATGTGCAAGGAATTGAACCTAGGTCTCCAGCATGGCAGGAACTAAATGTGCACACATCAGCTTTAAATAAACTTAATTCTTGACAGTGTGCCTGATGATGCTAAATTGGGCCTGAAGAGTTGTGTGATAGTGTGTACTTCTACCACTAGTTATGCTACCAATATACTCTAGCCCTTTTCCTGGAACTTGACATCTCTAGCCTATATAATTGCTGGTTGCAGAAAACTCAAAGTGAGAACAGGTGAGGTATAGGCTCTAAATGTTGGTTTGAATCTGTTGCATACTCCAGAAAAGTCATGTCCTTTAGTCTTCATCCAATATTGTTGCATGGAATCTTTTGCATTGTCTTCATGAAGATCTAACCCACCCAATTGTGTATAGTAAGTTTTGATTAGATGGTTTCCATGCACATGTGTTTACACACATTCAAGTTGGGGTTTCTATTGGAGCCCTTTAAGAGGGAACCATTTTCAGAAAAAGTACAAACCATGGGAGCCATGAGAGCAGCCATAACCATCAGAGCTAATTGAATGGACAGAGCCCCAGGGAGGAGAAAGGACGGGAAGACCTGGGGTGAAGATTAAGGGGAAACAGG
>PVIY010042932.1:0-20644 GCA_004026745.1 Myrmecophaga tridactyla | reverse complement strand
TGGCACTTTTTGGTAACTTAATCATCCTCAGATAATGTTTCCTTTCTTGTGCCCAGTCTGCATCTGATCCAGCAGGGCTGAATGTGGGGTTCCTTTGTCCTCACTTTGCCAGCCAAAATGTGGCTCAGCATGGGGCTGTGTCCCCCACTTTATTTGTGGCAGAGGACTACCCCAGCTGTCCTAGTTTTCAGCCATTTCCCAGGCAAGTACCAGCCCACCCAAAGCTGTTTCCCTCATGGGTGGGGAAAGGAATTTCAGACCCAGGGCTTGAAATTTAGTCTCTGTCCACATTTTCTCAGACTGTTTGCTCTTTCTTGACCAGGAACATAAAATGTCTTCACTTGTCCCCTGGGTCTCCAAATAGTGGGGATTTCTCTCACTGCTGTGAGAGATTTTATAGTCTGTGTCCCCACTGGAACAGGAGAGGAATCCTGGCTGCTGTTTCTCTGCTCTTCCCTTTCTGAGACCCAGTGAAGGGGAGGGGAGCAAACCAGCTGGTTTGGGGTGGAATTTTCCTACCTGATATTTTTCTCTTTCTTCAGTTCAGCATTTGTAGGGTCCTTCACCAGTCTATATCTCCCTCAAGAGTTCTGAAAAGTTCTGAATTATCTTTTTTTTTTTCCTTCACTGAATCTCTTGCTAGAGATTTTCAGTAGCTGTTTATGTTGCCATGTTAATGACATTACCCCCCTCTTTTTTTTTTTTTTTTGGCATGCGCAGGCACCAGGAATCGAACCCGGGTCTCCAGCATGGCAGGCGAGAACTCTCCCTGCTGAGCCACCGTGGCCCACCCCACTCCCACATCCCCTCTTTTTTAATGTGACTATTTAGGACTATAAATTGCTCTGCAACACAGCCCTTGCTGCATCCTGTAAGTTTAGATATGTTGTGTTTTCATTTTCATTCACCTCAGGATAGTTCCTAATTTCCCTTGTGATTTCTTCTTTGACCTATTGGTTATTTAAGAGTGCGCTGTTTCATGTCCACATATTTGTGAATTTTCCAGTTTCTCTGTTACTGTTTTTTTTTGCTTCATGCCAGTGTGGTTAGAGAGATTCATTGTATGATTTCAATATTTTTAAATTTATTGAGACTTATTTGGTGGCCTAGCCTATGGTCTTTCTGTGAAAATGACCCATGTGCACTAGAGAAGAATGTGCATTCTGCTGTCTTTGGGTATATGCCTGTTAGATATAGTTGGTTTATAATATCATTAAAATATTCTTTTTCCTATTGATCTTCTGTCTAGATGTTCTGTCCATTCTTGAAAAGGAAATGTTGAAGTCTCCTATTATTAATGTAAAATCATCTATTTCTCCCTTCAAATCTGTTAATATTAGCTTCATATGTTTTAGGGCTCCATTGCCAGAGCCTTAAATATAAATTGATATTTATAATTGTTTTGTCTTCTTTTTGAATTGACACGTTTGTCAGTACATAGTGCCTTTCTTTGCCCCTTGTAATTGTCTTGATTTGTCCCTTGTAAATTGGAACAGACTCATATTTCCCAATTTTAAAACATTATAAAGCTGCAGTAATTGAAACAGCATGTTTTAATTTCTGTAGAAAAATAGAGTAGAATTGAGAGTACAGAACTAAATGCTTACATCTTTGACCTAATGATTTTTGACAAGGGTGCTAAATCTATTTAATTGGGAAAGAATAGTCTCTGCAGTAAACGTTACTGGGAAAACTGGATATCTGTGTGCAAAAGAATGAAGTGAATCCATACATCCTCCAAAAAAGAATGGACTAATAATGCTTCAGAGACCCCAAATTATAAAACTCCTAGTAGAAAACAAAAGGAAACATCTTCAGGACTTTGTGCTAGTCAATGCTTTTTTAGAATTTATACCAAATGCATGAATATCAAAAGAAAATAATAGATAACTGGACTTCATCAAAATAAAAAGCTTTTTTGCATCAAAGGACTTTATTATGAAAGTAAAAGGACAACCATCAGAATGGGAAGTTTTCTCAGAAAGTTAAATATAGAACTACCATATGACCTAGCAATCCCACTTCTAGGTATATAACCAAAAGAACTGAAAGTGGGGACTCAAACTGATATTTTCACACCAGTGTTCATAGTGTGAATGTTCACAGTTGTCAAAGGATGGAAGTAAACCAAGTATCTATCAACAGGTGAATGGATAAACAGAATCTGGTATATATGCACAATGGAGTATTATTCAACCATTCAAAGGAATACATTTCTGATGTGACAACATGGATGAACCTTGAAAATATCTATGTTAAGCCAGAAACAAAAGGAAAGTTCTGTATGATCTTACTGATATGAAATAATTAGAATAAGCAAATCCTTAGAGCCAAAAATTATATTACTGGTACCAGGAGCTGAAGAGGAACAAGGGAATGGGGTGACTTTATGCTTAATTGCTAGGGAATGAGGACTTATTGCTTAATTGATACAGAGTTTTTGGTTGGTATGATTGGAATGTTTTAGTAATGGATGGCGGTGATGTTAGCACAGCATTGTAAATGCAATTAACACTACTAAATTGTGTATTTGAAAGTGGTCAAAAAGGGAAATTTTAGCTTCTGCATGTTACCGGAATAAAAATTTACAATACCCACAGAACTTACAGTGCAAAAAGTGAAGCCTAATGTGAACTACGGACCTCAGTTAATACATCATTTCATCAGTTGTATCTAAGGTACTACACTAATGCAAAGTGTTAACAACAGGAAAAACTGTGGGTGTGTGTATGTGCGTGTGTGTAGAGGGGGTGTTATGAGAAATCTGTCCTTTATGCATGATTTTTCTTTAAACCTGGAACTTCTCTAATTCTAAAAACAGTATTTGAGAGAAAACTGTACACTCATGGTATATTGGGAATCCACGTTCTTATTCGTCTTGATTTGTAAATACTTTCGACTTTGTCATAAAACTTTTCAGTTAGAGAATATCATAAAAATAATTCTAAGTACAGGCCTGTTTCTCCCCCTTAATGTGTGTGTCTGCAAATGAAAAATAAACTTTTTCTGCAAACAAACAACCCTTTGTGCCTCTGTATTTGACACCTCCCTGTTGACCTGCTCTCCCACAATGCCTCCCTGCTACTTTCTAGCCAAATTGGCCTCCTTATAGCTCCTTCACTGTGCCCTCCTGCTCCGTCCTAGGGGCTTTGCTGGAAGTGTTCCCTTTGCTTGGCTAATTTTCTCATCTTCTTCAAGTTTCTGTTCATAGTTCCCCTCTTTGAGAGGACTAGACTCATAGACCTCTTTTAGTACCACTTTCCTCTCCATTCCAGCACTCCTAGTCCCCCTTTACCTGGTTTTCCTTTTTTCTGTAGCACTTCCTAGTGTATATTTTAACTTACTCCTTATAGAAACGTTTTTTTTTTTTTTAAATGATTTATCTCCCTCCTAAAGTTAAGTTCCCTATGGGCAGAAATCTTTGTCTGTTTTCATTCATTGATGTATTCCATGCACCTAGATTAGTTCCTGGCAGATGGTAAACATTATATAGATAATTATTGAGTGAATTCACAAATGAACAAATAAATGGAGTCGTTATGTATGAACATTAATGAGTCCTTTGGAGTCCACCCAATGTTCCTTCTTCATGAAAAAAGTGGTTGGGGAGGGGAATTTACAGTTATGGTGTTTTTAATTGAATGTGGTTTTAAATTAAGCTCATTGAGACATAATTCACATACAATAAAATTCACCTTTTTAAAGTGTTCAGTTTGATGAATTTTGACAAATCTACAGTCATGTAACCACCACCAAAATAAAAATTTACAACCTTCTCTTCACCATAAAAAGTTTCAGTTTGATGAATTTTGACAAATCTACAGTCATGTAACCACCACCAAATTAAAAATGTACAACCTTTTCTTCACCATAAAAAGTTTCTCCTGCTCCTTCACAGTCAATTCTTTCTTACCACCATTAGCCCTTGGATTATATTTCTGTCCTTTGGACACTGGCTTTTTCAGAATAGCATATAAATGGAGTTATGTAGGATATAGTATGTTGCATCTTGCTTCTTTCATTGAGCATAATTTGTTTGAGATTCAACTCTATTGTTGCACGTGTCTATAGTTTGTTTATTTTGCTGCATAGTATTGCATTTTAAGAAGATACATTCCATCTTAAGGAGATACAACAATTTATCTCTTCATTCATTACTAGATTGTTTCCAGTGTTTTTGTAAGTACGGATATAGCTTCTGTGAACATTTACGTATCGTCTTTGTGTGGACGTATGATTTATTTCTCTTGGTTAAATGTTTAGGAGTAGAATTGCTAGGGGCAATTGATAAGAAACTGTAAAATTTTTCCAAAGTGACTGTATTTTTGTGCATTCTCACCAGCATTTTCCACAATTCCAGTTGCTCAGAATCTTCAACAACAGTTGGTATTTTTAATTTTAGCCATTCTGGTGACAGTATGTTATTGTCGTTTTAATGTGGATTTCTCTAATGATTAATGATGATGAGTATCTTGTCTTATGATTATTTGGGATTTGTATATTTTCTTTTTTGAAGTGACCAAATCGATTGCCAATGTTTTATTGCATGGCTTGACTTCTTCTAAATGTGTTCATTATATATAAGTGTTTATTATATATTCTGCATGAAACTTAGCTGTTAGATATTTGTTTGTCAATCTGTGTTTTTCATTTTCTTAACAATGCCTTTCAAAGAGCAGAAATTTTAATTCCAATGTTCAACTTATGACTTTTTCTCACATGATTTGTGCTTTTTGTACTGTCTAAAATCTAATCCAAAAATAAAAAATATTTTCTTATATTTTAAAAGAGATTTTATAGCTTTAGCTCTCCTATTTGGGTCCATGATCCATTTCAAGTTGATTTCTGCATATGGTGTGAGGGTCACTTTTTGCCTAAGGATATCAATTTGTTCTGGTATTATTTGTTGAAAAACTATCTTTTTCCCCCTAATTAATTGTACTTGCATGTTTGATGAAAATCAGTTGACCAACTTTGTGGGTCCTATTTCCAGACTTTCTATTCTTTTCCATTGATTAAGACATCTATTCTTATGCCATTCAACTAGCATGATTACTGCAGCTGTATTTGAAATCAGGTCATATACGTCCATTGACTTTATTCTTGCTTTTTAACAATGCTTAGGTTCTTCTAGGTCCCATATAGTACCTGTGCCAGTTTGAAAAGATTTATGTACCCTAGAAAAGCCATGTTTTAATCCTAATCAATCTGTAAGAGCAATGATTCTTCTAATCCCTATTCAGTACTATAGGTTGGAAACTTGATCAGGTTATCTCCAGGGAGATGTGACTCAATCAATTTTGGGTATTAAACTTGATTAGATAGAGATATCTCCACCCATTCTACATGGCTCTTAATTAGTGTCCTGGAATCCTACAAAGGAGGAGATGTTTCAGAAAGAGTTCCTTTTAAGAATGAGGAGAGAGCCACAGAGTCACAACAGGACAAAAGAACCCATGGAGTCCACCAGCCAGTGACCCTGGGAGATGAAGAAGGAAAACGCCTACTGGGGAGCTTCATGAAACAAGAGGCCTGGAGAGCAAACTAGCAGATGCCATGTTCACCATGTGCCCTTCCACTTGAAAGAGAGACCCTGAACTTCTTTGGCCTTCTTGAGTGAAGGTATCTTTCCCTGGATGCCTTAGATTGGATGTTTCTATAGACTTGCTTTAATTGGGACATTTTCATGGCCTTAGAACTGTAAACTTGCAGCTTACTAAATTTCCCTTTTTAAAAGCTGTTCTGTTTCTGGTATGTTGTATTCTGGCAGCTAGCAAACTAGAACAGTACCATATAGTATCAGTCCCATATCAGGGATTTTGTTGACTCTGTAGACCAACAGATGAATGTTGTTATAGCTTAACAACATTGAGTCTTTTGATGTCAGTATTGTATATCTCTCCACTTATTTAGGTTTTCTTTGTTTTCTTTTTCCTCAGCAATGTTCAATCATTTTCAACTCATTTTAATTTCAATTTTTGCACACCTCTTGTTAACTTTCTTCTTAACTACTTTGTGTTTCTTTTAAAAGCAACTGTAGATGATCTTGCTTTTTAAATTTTAATTTAGATTTCCAATTTAATATAGATTTCCAATACTATATTGCTAGTATGTAGTAATACAACATATCCATGTGTGTGAGTGTAGGAACCTGTGTCTTGTGATGTTACTAACCTCACTTAATAGTTGTGGCAGTTTTTGTCTAGATTCCTTAAATTTTCTGCTTAGAAATTATTCATGTCAGCTGTGAATAAAGAATGTTTCACTTTGTCCTTTATAATCTGTGTGTTCCTTTGAATTATTTTCCTTGCCTAATTGAACTGGCTGCGACTGTCAGTGCATTGTTGAATAAAAGTGGTTAATCCTTGCTTTGCTCTTGATCTTAGGGGGACAACTTTCAGTATGGCACTATGAAGTGTAATACTACATGTTAATTTTTAATAGTTGCCTTCCATCACAATAAGGAAGGTATATCTATCCCTAGTTTGTTGTGAGTTTTGGTTCTAAATGGGGGTTTAATTTTTTTCCTAATGCTTTTATACCATCTATTGAGATGATACATGAATTTTCTGGTTTTATATATTTATGTGTGAATTATATTGATTGATTTTTGGATATTGGAAAAGCTTGCAATGCTAGAATTAACCTTATTTATTTGGTCATGACATTTTATTCTTCTTATAAATATTGATAGATTCTATTTGTTTTATTTTTGTGTGTGTGTCTATGTTCAGGAGGGATATTGTCGTTTTCTTTTCTTTGTAATGTCTGGATGGTTTCAGCATTAAGATAATGCTGGCCTTGTAACTTAAGTTGAAATATGTTCCTTCCTCTCTATTGGGGATTGAATCATTTCCTCTACTCAAGGTATGTTTGGGTCCCAACTTCTATGAATGTGAGCCCGTTTTTAAAAAGAACTTTTAAAGATGTTATTAGTTAATGTGTGCCCAAACTAAATGAATATGTGCCTTAATCCACTATGGCTGCAGTCCTTAAAAACAGAGGAAATTAGATATGACTGGAGCCACCACAAGGAGCAGCCAGAATCTAGAAATCAAATGGAACCTGGAAGAAAAGGAGAAGATGTCACCATGTGCATTGCCATCTGATGGTAAAGCCAAGGATCAAGGATTTCTGGTAGCCAGCATCACAATAACAGTCTTTGGGGAGAAACTATTGCCATGCTAATGCCCCCACTTTGGACTTCTCCTAGCCTCAAAACCATGAGCCAGTAAATTCACATCGTGTAACCCAACCTATTGTACGGTATTTATTTTTTAATATGTTTATTGAGAAATCACACACATACAGTCTAACCATAATATACAATCAGTGGCTCACACTATCATCACATAGTTGTGTATTCATCACCATGATCATTTTTAGAACATTACATCACTCCAGAAGAAGAAATAAAATGGAAAAAAGAAAAACTCATATATTCCATACCCTTTACCCCTCCCTCTCATTGACTGCTAATATTTCAATCTACTCAATTATTTTACCCTTATCCCTACTATTATTTATTCTTTTTTTAATCCTTATTTTTTTTTACTCATCTATCCAAACCCTGGTTAAATGGAGCATCAGACAAGGTTTTCACAATCACTAGGTCTTATTGTAAAAGCTCTATCATTACACAATCATCTTCAAGAATCAAGGCTACTGGAACACAGTACAACAGTTTTAGGTACTTCTCTCTAGCCAATCCAATACAACATAAACTAAAAAGGGGTACCTATATAATGCATAAGAATAACCTCGAGGATAACCTCTTGACTCTGAAATCTCCCAGCCACTAAAACTTTATTTAGTCTCATTTCTCTCTTCCCCCCTTTTGATCAAGAAGATTTTCTCAATCCCATGATACCAGGTCCAACTCATCCCAGAAATCCTGTCTTATGTTGCCAGGGGGATTTGCACCTCTGGGAATCATGTCCCATGTAGGGAAGAGGGCAGTGAATTTGCCTGCCAGGTTGGCTTAGAGAGAGGCCACATTTGAGGAACAAAAAATGTTCTCTGGTGACAGACATAATTATAAGTAGACTTAGCCTATCCTTTAGAGGAATAAGTTTCATAGAGGCTAACCCCAAAATCAAGGGCTCAGCCTATTGAATTATCTGTCCCCACTGCTTGTGAGAATATCAGGAAGTACCCAGATGGGAAAGTTTACTATTTCCTCCCTTTTCCCCAGTCACCCAATGGGACTTTGCAAATACTTTTTTATTTTCTGCCAGAATTATTCTGGGATGTATTGGGGCATCACATTAATCTATATCAACCAACAAGCTCTCATGCCCTATTCAAGACTCCATGTAATTATGGTGTTCAAATAAACTGACCATATGAAATAAATTAGATAATGAGCTACCCAAACTATAAAATTTGCACCAAATAAACATCTCTCCCTTTGGTCTCATGTAGAAATTGAAGTTTTAAAATATGGTCCATATCATCCTTTACCCTGTATTCTGATTTACCTTAATCCTATCCAGATCAGGTTCATTCATATCTCTAGTTGAAGTCTGATCACTGTTTCCCCTTTATTAACAGTTGCTATATGGGGTAATGCTGACTTTCATAGGTTCAGTGTTCTAACTCTGAGCCTCAAGTTTCACATAAATACCCGAAGTTTCAGGGAGCAATTGATTATACACCAATAGCTCAGAATCTCAGAATTTAGAAATAGGAGTTAAAACTCCTGAATATATGTAACTGCTTCAAGAGCTTACAGTCTAGGACCCTTTATAATAGGCCTGTTTTAGCTTGCTAAGGCTGCCAGAATGCAATATACCAGAAACATAATGACTTTTTAAAAGGGGAATTTATTAATTTACGAGTTTATAGTTCTAAGGCCATGAAACTGTCCAAATTAAGGCAAGGCTATATACATGTCCAAACTAAGGCATCCATGGAAAGATACCCTAGTTCAAGAAGGCAAATGACGTTCAAGGTTTCTTTCTCAGTTGCATAGGCACATGGCAACATCTGCTAGCTTTCTCTCCAGGCTTCCTCAACAGCTTCCCAGGGGAGTTTTCCTTCTCCATCTCCAATAGTCTCTGGATACATGGGCTCTGTTGGTTCTTAGCTTTTTCTAACATGGTTCCCTCTTAAAGGGCTCCAGTAAGCAACCCCACCTTGAAAGGGTGGAGACACATCTCTATGGAAAGCATCTAATAAAAAATTACCACCCACAATTGGGTAGATCACATCTCCAAGGAAACAATAAAACCATCCCCCCCCCCCAGCAATATTGAATGAGGATTAAAGGACATGGCTTTTCTGGGGTACAAACAGATTCAAACTGACACAGGCCCCAAACTGATAACCCATGATCTCAACTTTAATTCTCTGAGTTTGTAGATTATAGTTAGTCCATTTGAGTGAGGCATGATAGTATTTGTCTTTTTTTATTTTATTTATTTATTTATTTATTTTTTACATGGGCAGGCACTGGGAATCGAACCCGAGTCCTCTGGCATGGCAGGCGAGCATTCTTGCCTGCTGAGCCACCGTGGCCTGCCCGTATTTGTCTTTTTGTTTCTGACATTTCATTCAACATACTGTCCTCAAGTTTCATTCATCTAGTTACATGCCTCCTAACTTCATGCTTTCTTGCAGTCACTCAGTAGTCCATTGTATGTATACAAACATACTCTCTTCCTTTTCTCAGTCATTGTATCCTTAAGCCACCTGCATCCATTGGAAATCACAAACACTGCTATGTATGGTTTTTGTTTTAGCAGCCAGGAAACTAAGACACTCTATATTCTGAAAGAGTTTGTGGAAATATGGTATTATTTCTTTCCAAATCTTTTGTAGAATTTCCAGTTAAGCCATTTTCGCCTGGAATTTTCTTTGTGGGAAGAATTTTCTTTTCTTTGTTTCTAGCTACAATATAATTTTACTTAGAAAATAAAGACTATTCAGGTCTTCTATTGCTTCTTGAGTGAACTTCAGTAACTGTTATCTTCTGAAGTTTTACATTTCACATAAGTTCTGAAGAAGTTTTACACTTCAACCAAGTTGACAAATTTACTGGCAAATATTCATATTCATTTATTACTCTGTAGTGTAGCCATTTTTTAATCGCTGAAACACAAATCTTTAATTTTTGTCTAGAGGTTTACCACTTTTACTGATCTTTTCAAATAATCATATTTTGTTGCCATTAATTTTTCTTCATTGAATTTTTGTTTTCTATTTTCTTGCTTTTTGCTTTTATATTTATGATTTCCTTCCTTCTGTTTAGGTTGGGTTAACTTTACTCTTCTTTATTTAGTTTTTTAAGGGCGAAGTTTAGATTATCGATTTGAGAGCTTCTTTAAAATGTAAATATTTAATATTATAAAATTCTTTAATCACTAATATAGCTGTAAACTCAAAGTTTTTATATGTTTTGTTTTTATCTTAACTCAGTTCAAAATATTGTCCATTTCCCTCATGATTTCTTTATCAACCCATTTATTACTTAGAAACATTGTGCTTAGTTATTTAATATTTGGGGCTGTCTTTTCTGTTGTTTATTTCTAGTTTAATTCCATGCAATCAGAAGACATACTTTGTATTTTTTAAATCTTTTAATATTCATAGTGAGAATTGCATTATCATCCATATTATGTTCTGGACTGGTGAATTTTCCATAGGCACTTAAAATAATATGTACTATGTTCTTGTGATTTCCTATATTTTTACTGATTATTTTGACCTACTTAATCCAACAATTATATGGAAAGAGTGATGAAATCACCAACTATAATTCTGGGTATGTACATTTTTCTTCAGTTTTATCCATTTTTGTTTTGTGTATTTTGAAGCTTTGTTATTAAATTAATATTCATTTTAAGAGATTTTTAACAAGGATGGTGCAATGGTGGCTTAGTGGCAGAATTCTCACCTACCATGCCAGAGACCTGGCTTTGAGTCCTGGAGACTACCCATGTGGAAAAAAAAATCTTTAACATTATCTTTTAAAGATAGTAAAATGCAATTTTCTTTTAGGTAATGTTTTTCTATATCTCTGGTAATATTCCTTCTTCTGAAGTCTAGTTTCTACTTTTCTTCTGATTAATGTTTGCATGCTATATATTTTCCTATTGTTTTACTTTTATTCTAATATGACTTTATATTTATAGTGAATTTCTTAAAGAGAGAATATAATTGGATTATGCTTTTCTGTTTTTCATCTAAACTGATAATCCCTGCCTTTTATTGAATTTTATATCATTTATATTTAATGGAATTATTTTATGCTTGAGTTTATAGCACTTTTTGGTATTTGTATCATTTATTATACAAATTATTACCATATTACGTATAGTGAGAGAACCTCAAAACTATATAGTTCTATATTTCCACTCCTGTCTTTTGTTGTCATACATTTATTTTTTCATATATTATGAACCACAAAACAGTTTTTTCTATTTTTGCTTTACATAATTGATTATATTTTATTTTTATTTTTTGTTTTGTAATTTTGTATTTTTAATTTTATCCAACTTTTATGGAGATTAAAATTAAGAAAATATTTCTATTTACCTACATTTTTATGCATTGGTTAATGTTAATTACTTTGAATAGATCAATATTTCTGTCATAGACCATGTTCCTTCTGCTTGAAGAACTTTGTTTTACCTTTTGTATAATGTAGAGTTTGCTAACAATGATAGTTCCAACATCTGGGACATCTCTATGTCTCATTCTATTATTTAATTAAGAGATTAAATAATCTCTTGACACATTTGTTTTTCCTGCTGCTTAATGTATACTGAGACTTTGATTAAATGCTACACATTGTGTGTAAAAGAATGCTAGAGATGGAGACATATATAATTGCCCAGAAATGGGCATGCCTCATTTCTTAGGCCATTAATTTGTGTGTGCGTGTTTTGTCAATGTAGATTTATATTTTTGTTTTTACTATTGTTATCTTTAATGAACTACAGGCTTCAAATTTCCCCAGCAGTGGACTTCCCTTGCCTGGAGATTATTCTAAAGCCTTGATAAAAATAATGTTTTCCTACTTCTCTGCCTGCTTTACCATGGGTGTTTCTTTTCTCCATGAATGATGTCCTCATACCTATCCATCCTCCTAATTACAAATTAATCTATGGCCATATACATACATTATTATGTGAATCACGCCTCCTGGAGTTGTGCAAACTGATGGCCTCACAAAGAACCTGGCTGAGATGCCAAGGCTAACCATGATTCCTCACTTTTCTTGTCAAAAAGTGTCATTAAGGGAGGCAATGCCTCCCAAACAGGACCAAAGCCATTCTGTGGGTTTTTCTAAATGAAAGTTGCATGGATGAGCTTTCCTTCATTTTCACCTCTTCATTGCCTGCCTTTTGCTGCATTAGTCACTGACTTGGAAGTTATCTGTGAGCAGGATTCCTCATTTTGGAGTGGAGAAACAAAGATCATGTGGCCAAAGTTAATTTAGCTTCAAGTGTAGGAAAGTAATCCATGTAAAATATCTAAGAATTATTAATAACGATTTAAAGAGGGTTATAATTAGCAACTTGCCCAGAGAGAGGAATAATTTATGTTGTGGCAAAGAAAACTTATTTTATTGTTAATGATGTGCCAAAGGGGCAAAGAGACAAGGTAAGGGCAAAGTCTGGGTTTGATAATTTAATAACTGAGGTGTTTATTGGTGATTGATATTGTATACTTATACCTACAAATTATTTAAAGCTTAAGCTGTGGGATGGACTGACTAAGAACTGTATGCCAAAGGGAAATTTTTAAAAAGGGTATTGATATATTTAATAATCTTCCATTTTGGAATTGGAGCTCCAATCAGTCTGTGATTTATCTTAATTTATTGAGTTGTGTAACGTCCATAATGCTAATTATTTTGCCTGCCTGCTTATTAGCAGTTTCTTGAACTATATACACTAATTTCTCTGGAATTATATATTATAAAGTCTCACCCCAGGGATATTTGAACCACTTCTTCCCCCAAGAGCTATAGAATCTTCATGGATATGAAATTTCAAAAAGCAACCTTAACTCAAACTCTAATCATTTGAGTTATATTAACAATATATTCATTTCATAATTTACAGCCACTTCGAAGCATTTTTCCTCAAATTGGCTAGGTTGGGCTATTGTCTTCCTCATGTGGGAAAGAAACAAATAAAAATCATTGGAGCATAAACAAATGAATCTCCTAAGTGCCTATTTATTTATGATAGTATATGCCTCAGAAAGTAAGGGTCCAATTTGCCTAGATGAAAAGATGTCAAAGAACAACTCATGTACCTGTCAAAGAACAACTCATGTACCAGAATGAAACTGTAGTTTTCAGAACTCAAATCTCATGTAACTCACTGATCTAAAGGACAGAAACTCAGACCTCTGCTTTTACCTGTCCCTCAGCTGTAATGCTTCCCAAGTTTTTTTCTACGTGTTGAAATCTTACTTAAACTTCAAGACCTATTTTTAATGTCACCTCTTTGGAAAGCCTTCCCTGTAACCACCATTCCACAACTGGTGATTTAATAATCTACATTTTAACAAAAAGATTTCTTTTTCTTTTCACTGCTTCCACCTAGCCAGGTATACTTTTTTTCAGGGTTGTCTCAGTCACAGACGAATTTATTCCAACTCAATGTGAAGCATATCTTTCAAGGGACATGGACCAGAAATCTCAAATCCTAACATCATTCTAGGCTACTTATATGTCTAAGCCACACCAGTTAGCCATTGTAGACTCAAAATCCCTTGATGCAACCAATTCACTAACTTTGGCTTCAAGCCACTTCAGCCACCATCTCCCATGGTATATGATACTCCTCTACGGACTCTTAAGCCTTGTCTCTGTTGCAGACAAAACTCCTCTTCTACCTCTTTCCCCCCATGAGTTACCCTACAAATGTTTTTTGGCACCTTCAGAATTTCCAGTGTTTGCTAACTTAATTCATTGTTTCTTTCCTGGGTTTATTTTCTCAACCCAAAACAATCCTATCGTGAATTATATTCCCTCTCTTGCTGAAACACATAATATCCATGTGTTGCTGCCCTTGATCCATAGCGTAGTAGTTCCTCTCTTGCCCACTTATTTTTTGGCTCTCACACCAGGGTCGCCAGTCAATTATGGATAAAAAAATTCTACAAATTAATGGGTGCTAAACATGGCTGGGTTTTCCTTTGAGCGAGCTGTGATTGGCCATATTTTTATTCCTCTTCCTGCTCCCCACAGAGTTATTCCTACCTTGTCTTGTTAGTCCTCTTTGCCCAGCATTTGATCCTTTTCCTAGGAATTAATTTTTTATTAATGACACTGTAGATACTGTAGGGGGTGTCCAAGTATAACCTGCCTCCTTTCCTCATGCCCACGATTAAATCCTGTGCTCGGGAGCAGATGTGTTAGCCTGGCTCCTACGACAGGACAATAAAAGTGGGCTGACTTCTTCTTTGGGGTACCTTGAGGCAAAACTCGGCCCCAAGCAGATAGTGGCCAGCTGGCTCATCCCTCCCACTTTTGCCCTGAATATACGTAAACATTCACTGGAGACACCTGGTCTAAAGTATTTCCATTTTTTTTTTGGTGCATGACCCACCCCTGCTGCTATATCTGCTCTTGGCAGGGAGGGATTGGGGTCCTTTGTTTCTTGGTACGAGGGGGTACACGCACACCATTTTCCTGCATTGACTGCAAAGCGAGCCCGCTGGTTATGGGCGATCAACCTTCTTTAGTGAAGCTGGCCTTGCTCTGCCTCTTCTGCATGTGAATAAAATGTCATTCCAGGCAATGCCTGTGGGGGGCAGGCTTTGGTTGGCCACCCTGACACCTGTAATCCATGGAGTGGGTTGGGATCCCTGGACTGCTGCTCCTGGTGGCAGGCTTTGATGAGCTCTTGCTTCCCGCATGCAGTGTGACTTCTCCCCTGGAGGTGGCATCAGGTGTCTCTTTCCACGGACAGCAGATGCAATATTAATTCAGTTGCTCCTTAAGTACTTTTTTGCCAGTCTTTTTTTAAATTGAAAAGACATGTGTAAAGTATTAACTGAGAAAAATAAAGACTCCTAACCATCCCAGACCATCACGGTCCCTTTCCCAGGTAAGCCATTAACAGTTGTTAACAGTTTCTTATGACCCTTTCAGCTGTATTTTACGCCTATCAGCATGAATGGGTATCTATTCCTTCCCCATCTCCTCATTGTGGGCCCTGCCTCATCATGCTCTGTGGTAGTTAGATTCAGTTGTCAACTTGGCCAGGTGAAGGCACCTAGTTCTGTTGCTGTGGACATGAGCCAATGGTACGTGAACCTCATCTGTTGCTGATTACATCTGCGGACGGTTAGGAAGCGTGCCTGATGCAATGAATGACGTTTGACTTAATTGGCTGGTGCTTAAATGAGAGACTCAACATAGCACAGCCCAAGCAGCTCAGCATACCTCATCTCAGCACTCGCAGCTCAGCCCAGGCCTTTGGAGATGCAGAAAGAAATCACCCCAGGGAAAGTTGTTGGAACCCAGAGGCCTGGAGAGAAGGCCAGCAGAGAATGCCCTGTGCCTTCCCACGTAAGAAAGAACCTCAGTTGAAAGTTAGCTGCTTTTCCTCTGAAGAACTAACAAAATAAATCCCCTTTTATTAAAAGCCAATCCGTCTCTGGTGTGTGGCATTCCAGCAGCTAGCAAACCAGAACATGCTCCCTAACCTGTCTTTTCTTGGGGAAATTTACCTTCATCATATTAGCCTCCCTGCTGAGCACCTGACTGAGGAGGTAGGAAGCATTCAGTGAGTGAGAGGCTGTGATTGTCTTTGCTATTACTATTTATAGGTTACTGGTCTTTTCAGCCTTCAGTTATTCATTGATAAAATTTAAGCATTTTTTTCCTCGATCAAGCAGCTGCTCTTGGGCTATAGAGAATAATAGTTAAAATTTTGCCAAAGGTATTATATGAAGTAGGAAAAAATGTCAAGAAATTCTTTTGTACAATTTAGGTAGAAAGACAGTATGAAAAAGTAGAAGTCTACGAAATAATGTATACCTCATTTGACTGAAACAGGGTCCTAATTCAGGATGTATTTCTGAACTCAGTTGTTGAACAGATTGAAGTCCCAGCTGTGCTTTACCCCTTAATTTTGTGGTGGGACTTCAAAATGGTTCTTTCAGAGAAAGGACATTTCTTTCTTCTGTTTCCTTATATGATTGGCATCTTACATATTCTGAACAATGAAGGCGATGTTAGAAAATCAGAAATCATATTCCTGGGTTAGCAAGTCAGCAGGGATAGCTCTGGAATAACTACTCAGGATGGGCCTATGGGGACCAGTTTATTAGAAGTGGGGGAAACAAGTCTTGTTTAAAGTTACATTTGGGTAAGAAACAGGTTGCTTTCATTTTTTGATTATAGGAAGCTAACAATTTCCCCCATCTCCTATACACTTTTTATGCTATCTTGTCCAAAATGTAGACAAAAATTGTATTCTTCAGGTTATTTCTGATTGTTTTTGTTTTCCTCTACACTGAGAATTGCTTACCAAAATAGTAATTAAATGATCTGTATGAGGAAGAAAAGTTCTGATTGTGTTATAACATGGGGAAAAAGTTGTCTTCATTAGCTTATATTATCTTGTTTTGGCGATGGCTATGACAGGGTTCAACGTCTCTTGGTAACTTTTTGTCATTATGACTAGATGGAAGCTGTGGGGTTGGCATGACGTGCTCCTCTACTCACACAAATGCATGTGGTCTTCAGGTTCAGAAACTGCAACTTAAAATTCATCTCTAAAGATGCATCTGTACGATGACTAATGACTTTATTAATAATGAAAGCCACGGATAGCTTGGGCTGCAAAGCGAATTAATGAGTTGAATGCCTTTGAGACTTCTGCCCGTGAAGGTCAAGGTCAGAAGCGGCAGCTGCTACAGTGAGGTCCTCCCTCCATGTAAATGGACATCCAGAGACCTGATTTCCAGAACTCAGTGGTAGCTCTCTGCTTCTGATGCTGGTATTTGTTTGAACTAAATGCCCTTCTAGCTGAGAACCTCTTATTTTAGGTCAATAAAAACACTCGCAGATGAAGCAGGACCGTGTGTAAAATCTTGTCTGGCAACAACAAAATAACAAACAATTTTCCAACCAAAAAAAAGCAAAACAAGGCAATTAAACAAAAACAGTGTCAATTGCTTGAAATCATTTACCTCTATTTCTTGAAATGTCATTTTTGATATGTATTTTCAAATAGATGCTATTTGGACAAAAACTGTGGCCAGAAAATCCAACTCTGACACATTTCTCCATTCGTTTAAGGTAGTTTTCTTCAACCTTTGGAGTACAAGATTTTTCTAAGGGACAAGGGTTTTGAGAGGTCTGATTCAGTCTCTCCACCACTGTGGGTGTAATGCATGTACCTGTGTGCGTGTGTGTGTGTGTGTGTAAGTGTGTGTGTGTAAGTGTACCATAAATTGTTAAATGCATTTACCTAGTTTTAAACCCTTGAACTGCATGTAAACTTTTTATCCTCAAGAAAATGTGAAAATATTTAGATAATTTCAATTGCCAGAATATTTGCACAGCCTTCTTCTAGGGATGGCCATTCATAATATGTTTATAAGATGTTTGTGTGTCTCCACAGTCACAAAGAACTTTTATTATTAATTGTAAATATATGGAGTTACCTTTGGAATACCAAACAAAGCTCTTTCTTATTGGAAACAAATATTTTGGTTGTTAAGATAATTTGTTAAGCTGAAGTCAGTTGCCTCCAAAAATGTTGCTAAAGTAGATGTAAGCACAAGGTAAGCCACTTGACCTACAGGCTTTTGTAAAAATTGCTATCAACTATGGTTGGAATTCATAAGGGGCAGCGAGTGTGAAGCTGGTTAGTTTTCTTCATATTCTGTCGTGTGAGATGAGCTGGGTTTTCTGAGTGCATTGGGAGCATAGAGTAGATTGAGTGGAATGTCAGGGCTCTTTTTATTGATTTTTTTCTGTTCAATAGAATTTAATAATCTTAATAATAGGATAATATATCTTATTTTTAGTTGTAGAACAGATTTCAGAGTTTGGAATGGGTTACAATTCCCCAATTTTAGGTGTTTACTTCTAGCTGCTCTAAGACACGGGAGACTAAAAGAAATATCAATTTAATGATACAGCAATCATATCCATTTATTAAACCTGACCTTCTCTGTCTAAATCCACCATTGCTTTTAGTAATGGGATAATATATCTTTTAAAAGACTAATGGACATTAAAGTAATAATCTTCATTGTTCTCAGTCACTGTTTAACTGTGGTTTAAATGCAGCCCGTGGGAGTCAACAAGTTAACCTAGAGAAATAGATGTATAGAAGTGTGTGCTATAGAAAGAGCTTCAGGAATCTTCTCATCTGATGGTGATTTTCAAAGTGTGCTTCAGAGTCCTAACAGTAACCAAATTAGCTCCCTCTCCAACTCTTAACTCATCAGGGGCAAGTCTACTTTTATCTGCTTTACAAATTGATTCTTTGAGTAAAATGTCATTTGTGCATAGTATTACATAGCTGAAAATAATTTAGAAACACTGCATTGGTCTCCACTCCTTTATTAACTTTATTTAAGAAATATGCCTACTGTCCTAAACACATGGCAGTTAATTTCACAACTCAAAGTTGTAGATCATATTCTTTCACATTTTGCAGCTGAGACTCCAACACATAGAGAACTGAAATAATTATCCCAAGGTTGGCCAGCTATGAACTAGCAACACTGGGATTCCAACTCATGCAGCTTGGCTTCAGATTTCAGTCTTAGCTACTCTTTTTGTGGTTATACCTTTCTGGGGCCAGTCCATGTCTTTCAATAGCTTCACCAACTACTAACTCGCCACGAAACCTTTATTTCTTTGTTATTTTTCTACTGTAATTTTATTGGCCCTAGAAAAAGAGTTCTCCATCCTTGATGGCTTCCTGTTATTCCCAGGAAAGATCCTTGGAGACCTGCTTTATTCACCCTTCTTGATCTCTCCATCACACTCAGAGTACTCAAGGAGTGGGCATATTTCCCTTTCTAGAATAAAAAGCAGGAGAGGAAAGATCACAGCTGTTTCCCATCCACCTTGTCCCAGTGTGACTCCTCAGGGTCCCTCCTGTGCCTTTAGGGGAAGTCTTTTCCTGCATTTGACTGGCTCTCAGTCTTAGATCTTTGCCTTCAGAATCCAGAGCCTGTGCTCATTCATGAGCACACCCACAGCCTGGCCTTGAATAAAAACAGACATTTTCAGAGGAAATGTAATGCCTTTCCAGAACATAGCATTTTATTATTTTTTTCCTTTTACATAATTTAATTTTGTATAACCATTTATTAACTAGGGAATACATATGCATGATTCAATATTCAATACATCTGAAAGGGAAATCAAGATCCTCCTCCCACCCCATTTTACTCTCTGGAGACGTCCACATGAATAAGCATCATCAACCATGCTTGGTCTCCAGTTCCCATCTGGCTTCATCCGTGCCAGCCAACATCATCTTCTCTCTGTGCTACTGATTGTTCACGGACCCACATCTGGCCTTTCATAATTTATTTGTTCATTGGTGGAGCAGTTCAAGAAAATAATGTGTTCCTTTGCAAAAGAAGAATACCACAGTAGCAAAAGACAATTGCAAAGCATTTGGGACTTCAAGATGCCAGAGGAAAGTTTCGATAATGAGAATGACTCATTCAGGTGAAGTTTACAGATAGACAAATGCAGAAGTCATCTTCAACCCTATACAGCATACCCTTGCCCTGTGTCACCCCCATTCACTTTTACCCTTCTTTTCCCAATCTGTTATAAGTCTGAATATATGAGCTTTGAGAGAGTTGTGAGAGCCCAAATGACCAGGCTTCTTTTTGCTTTGTTCTTATTATCACTCCATTTCAGCTTTCACCATTGTCAAATAATAAGACCTTTTGCCACCATCCTAAATAGGAAGCTATGGGCATATTTGTTCTTTAGAGCCACACATGTCATGGGGCTACATACAAGAGAGATTTTTCACTCAGAAGGCTTAAAATTCAAATTCATCTCCTCACAGCTTAGTAATAAATATTTTTTGAGTATATTTTTTTTGATTAGAGAAACTGTGGGTTTCCAGAAGAATCATACAGATACATAGAATTCCCATATACTGCCCCCTATTATTAACAACTTGCATTCATGTGGTACATTTGCTACAATTGATGAAAGAATATTATTGTAGTTGTACTATTAACTATAGATTATAGTTTGCATTAAGGGTCACTGTTCATACAGTTCTGTGGTGGTTTTTAGAAATTTTTATTCTAATAACACAAATAATCTAAAATCTCCTTTTTAAACTGCATTGAAATATATAATTCATTGGTTAGTTAGTTAAATTCACAAGGGTGTGCTACCATCACCACCATCTGTTACCAAAACCATCCCATCACCCTAAACAGAATTTTTTTTTACCTCCTGGAATGTCAGTTTTCACACGCCGGAGTGCTGAACCAAGGACTGACAGAGAGGCTGATGGGAAAGGCCAGGCACATACAAGGAACACTCCAGACACAGCAATTCAGTCTGAGCTCCGTTGAAGTTAAACTGGGGCAGGTCTTGAAAATAATTTGCCTGCCATGCTTAAGTAGCCGCTTTCTGTTTCCTTTCCTACTTCCAGAAGGAAACATGTTGTCT
>PVIY010042931.1:0-20622 GCA_004026745.1 Myrmecophaga tridactyla | reverse complement strand
AATTAATTCCCTGGAGGCTGTGCCTTCCCCAGTAGAGGGGTGGGGTCCAGCTCAGGTGGAATCCCTCTATCAAGGAATTCAGACCCCAGAGACTAGAAAACTGAAGCAATTAAAGCCAGCCTACAACCTCTCCACTGTCTCAACCACACCCCAGCAGGAAGAGCCTGCTGAAGTTAAAGGCACCACATCACTTTATGATGGTGGGGAACCGCAGGCAGATAAGCACCACATACTGGGCAGGATAGGAAAAGCAGAGTTTAGAGGATTCATAGGAGGTCTGACAACCTAATGACAACCTTACCCTCAGGGAAAATTCAGGTGATCTTTCCGCCTGAGAGGACACCAATCTGATCTGGGAAAATCTGACTAGGATCTATAAGATCTAAGTAGACCCTCCTAAAAGAAAAAAAGGCTCCATATAAGCAAGGCAAGAAACAAAAACAAGAAGTGAAAAATTCTGATCCATTAAACAAAACCTATGCTAGCAGTCTAGAATAAGCTGAATTGAATATCAAAGAAGAGATAAAGAAAAAAGCCATCCAGCAAGGAAATCCTAGATAAAAGAGTGAAAACCGTCTCCAGAATAAACTAATTAAGGAAACCAAATGCCTAGACACCAGCAAAAACTAACGAGTTACACCGCCCTCCCCTCTCTACATGGGACATGACTCCCATGACTCCTTCCTGGCAACATGGAACAGAAATCCTACAGTGAGTTGGGACTCAGCACGAAGGGATTGAGAAAACCTTCTAGACCAAAAGGGTGAAGAGAGAAATGAAACAGAACAAAGTGTCAATGGGTGAGAAATTCCAAACAGAGTGGAGAGGTTATCCTGGAGATTATTCTTACGCATTAAATAGATATCACCGTTTTAGTTAAGATGTATTGGAGAGGCTGGAGCAGGAATTGCCTGAAAATGCAGAGTTGTGTTCCAGTAGCCACGTTTCTTGAAGCTGACTGTATAATGATATAGCTTTCGCAATGTGACTGTGTGATTTTGAAAATTTTGTGTCTGATGCTACTTTTATCTTACGGACAGATGAGTAAAACATATAGATTAAAAATAAATAAAAAATGGGGAAACAAATGTTAAAATTAAAAAAAAAATAACAAGTCATACTAGGAAAATCAAAGATATGCTCTGAATAGCTAAAAATATTCTGAGAAAGAAAAATGAAATTGGAGGTCTCACACTACCTGACTTCAAGGCATATTACGAAACTACAGTGGTCAAAACAGCATGGTGCTGGCATAAAGAAAGAATACTGACCACTGGAATTGAACAGAGTGTTCAGATATAGACCTTCTCATCAATGGACAACTGATCTTTGAAAAGGCAGTCAAGCCAACACACCTGGGACAGAGTAATCTCTTCAATAAGTGGTGTTTGGAGAACTGGATATCCGTATGCAAAGGAATGAAAGAGGATCCATATCTCACACCTCATACAAAAATGGATCAAAGTCCTAAACATTATAGCTAAGACCATAAAACTTTTAGAAGAAAATGTAGGGAAATATCTTACAAAACCTGTAATAGGAGGCCGTTTCCTAGATCTTGCAATCAAAGCATGAGCACTAAAGAAAGAAATAGATAAATGGGAACTCCTCAAAATTAAACACTTTTGTGCATCAAAGAACTCTGTCAAGAAATTAAAAAGGCAGCCTACATAATGGGAGACAATATTTGGAAACCACATATAAGATAAGAGTTTAGTATCTAGAACATATGAAGAGATTCTTCAGCTCAACAACAAAAAGACAAACAACCCAATTAAAAAATGGGCAAAAGATTGTGAGATATCATCTCACAATCATCTGAATGGCCATTATCAAAAAACAAAAAACAGTAAGTGCTGAAGAGGATGTGGAGAAAGAGGCACACTTATCCATTGTTGGTGGGGATGTAAAATGGTACCACCACTATGGAAAGCAGTTTGATGGTTACTCAGGAAGCTAAGTACAGAACTGCCACATGATCCAGCAATCCCATTGCTAGGTATCTATTCAGAGGACATGAGGGCAAGGACACAAACAGACATTTGCACACCAATGTTTACAGCAGCATTATTTACAATTGCCAAGAGATGGAAACAGCCCAAATGCAAATCAACAGGCAAGTGTCTAAGCAAGCTGTGGTATATATATACAATGGAATATTATGCAGCTGAAAGGCAGAACAAAAGCCATGAACCATGTAACAGCATGGATGGATCTTGAAGACATTATGCTGAGTGAGATTAGCCAGAAACCAAAGGACAAATACTGTATGATCTCACTGGTATGAACTAACATTAATGAGTGAACTTGGAGAATTTCAGTTAAGAGCAGAGGTCATCAGGAGATAGAAACAGGGTAGATATGGCTAACTGGTGCTGAAGGGATACAGGTTGTACAACAGGACTGACTGTAAAAATTCAGAAATGGAAAGCACAATATTACCTGATTGTAGCACAATAATGTAAGTACAGTGAATGAAGCTGAATGTGAGAATCACAGGGGTAGATGGGCTGGGGGAATGTATGAAACAAGAAGGAAAAACAGACGAAAAAGACTGAGATGGTATAATTGAAGAATGTCTAGAGTGTACCATGATGATGACTAAATGCACAAATTAAAAAATGTGTTTGCATGAGGAAGAACAAAGAAATGTCAGTATTACAGGGTGTTGAAAATAAATGGTCATTCATATTTTAAAACGTTAATTTCTGTGTAGGACTAAAGTGAGAAATGCTTATTTGGTGCAAAATTTATATTTTGACTAGTGCATTTCCTAATTTAACTTGTATGGTTGGTTTAATTAAACACCATAAGGAACTTTAAATAGGGCTTGAGATTTATAGGTTTGTCCAGTGTGATGCCCAATAAATCCCAGAGTGACTTAAACAGTGAATAAAGAAGTATTTGCAAAGTCCCCTTGAGGGAATGGAGAGAAATGGGGAAATATTCAATTTCTTCATTTGGAGAATTCCTGATATTCTCACAAGTAGTGAGGACAACCAAATCAACAGGCTGAGCCCTTGATCTTGGGGTTTGCCCCTATGAAACTTTTCCCTGCAAAGGATAGTCTAAGCCTACTTAAAATTATGACAAAGCGTCACCTCTTTTGTTGCTCAGATGTGGTCTTTTTTTCTCTAAGCTGACATGGTAAGCAAACTCACAGCCCTGCCCTCTCTACGTGGGACATGACTTGCAGGGGTATAAACTTCCCGGTCAACGTGGAACAGAAATCCTAGAATGAGCTGGAACTCAGCATCAAGGGACTGAGAAAACCTTCTCGACCAAAAAGGGGAAGAGAGAAATTAGACAAAATAAAGTGTCAGTGGCTGAGAGATTTCAAACAGTGACAAGAGGTTATCCCGGAGGTTATTCATATGCATTATACAGATATCTCCTTTTTAGTTTATGGTGTATTAGAGAGGCTAGAGGGAAGTGCCTGTAACTCTAGAGCTGTGTTCCAGTTGCCATGCTTCTTGAATATCATATTATATTGTATAATATGATATGGCTTTTGCAATGTGACTGTGTGATTGTGAAAATCTTGTTTCTGATGCTCCTTTTATCAAAGGTATGGACAGATGAGTAAAAAAATATGGTTAAAAAATGAACAAATAATAGGGGGAACAAATAAACTGAGCAGAGTGAAATACTATGGTCAATGACAGGAAGGGCAAAGGGGTGTGGTAGTATAAGATTTTCTTTGTACTCTTTTATGTGTTTTGCAGGAGAGATGTAAATGTTTAAAAAGATGATCGTGGTGATGAGTAAGACATTATGTGATGATATTGTGAGCCACTGATTGTACACCATGTATAGAATGTATGTTTTTTACAATAAAAATATTAATAAAAAGAACAACAGATAACCCTCGATAAGTAGTTTTTAAAATAAAAAATGCACATATCTTTTGTCTAAACAATCTCACTTTTAGGATTCAAGTCTACAAAAAAAATTGCACAATTTAGAAAAGATATGTGTATACAGTTGCTTAACTACAGTATTGTTTATGATGACAAAAATGTGGATAATCTGTATTATCTATCAAAACAGGAATGGTTTCAACAAATTAGAGAATATTAATACTATGTAATATTGTGCAGCTAGTTAAAGGAATGAGCTAGATAAACAGGTATCCATGACAAACTGTTATGGGTGAAAAAAAGTTACAGAGAAATACATACGTTGAGCTTCATTATTTGTAAAAATGAATAATAAAACCTCTATTTATGCATGTGTTTCTATAAACATAGGAAAATGTAAGAAGAAACATGTCAACCTTTTAACACTGATTTTTTTCTAGGATTGGAGCGGGAAGAGGAAAACTACCTTTTTATTTATATATTTCTGAATAAACTTTATATACGCCTGTGTTGTTTGGATTGAAAAATTAGATTTCTGTGTTCTATAGTTTATAGTACTTCAACTATATTAGCTGAAGATTAACAAGCAGAGCTAGGCACACTGTAATACAGCCTTAATCAGGCATACTGTAAACATTTCAATAAACAGTAATCATTATACTCTAAAAGAGAATAATGTCCCATTTCTTGGTTATTTTTCTCCCTTCTCTTCAAAAAACTACACAGCCCATAAGTCAAACCCAGTCTGCCTCCTGTTTTGTAAAGTTTTATTGAAACACAGCTACCTCCATTTGTGACGTACTGTCTATGGCTGCTTTCAGACTCCAACAGCAGAGTTGTGACAGAGAGCATCTGGCTCACAAAGCCTAAAATATTTAATATTTGGCCTTTTGCAGAATAAGTTGGTTGATCCCTGATCTATATGACTCCAAATGCAAGTATTAAATTTGTTAGAAATAAAAGAATAACTGTGCTGCTGGTTCTAGTGGTGAGGTTCCAGATTCATTCCACTGACAAGTGAAGTAACATTAAATATATTATGCCTGAGTAACATGCTGATGCTATTGATAAAACAAGAAGTTTATAACCTAGTAAGTGGTAACAGATGAGTATATAATCATAGGGGTCGGCAGTGTCATTTCTAAGAATCTAACCCATAAAATATGCAAAAAAGAAAAACATCTGAAACCAGTACGATGTATAAGTGCATGGAAATTGACCAAAAATAGTGTTCAGTGATCAGATAAAGTTAAATAATATATTAAATATACATATTTCCATGCTTATATTTGTATAAGCACAGAACCTTCTGGAAGAACAGATGACAAACTTAACAGTGGATAACTCCAAAAAAGTGGCCCTAAGAGGAGGAGGCATTATTTGTTTTTCAATCATATGCCTATTTGGTTATTTGGGGTGGTTTTTTTTTTTTTTTTTTTGGCAATAAGAGTTACCACTTTTATACTATAAGTTAAAACATACAAATAAAGAAAACAAACCAGAATATATAAGAAAGAATAGTTAGATTAAGGAAACCATCTGATATATTACAATGGCTTTATATTGTAAAAGGAGGAGGTATTTGCATTTTACAGAAGAGAAAAATTAAACTCAGGTTAAAAAAGTTACTCAAGATCTTCTTTAAGGGGTAGAGGTCATATGGAAATACAGTTTTATCTGACTCTGAAGCCCATGCATTTAATTATTGTGCTACACTCCTCCTCTTCCTCCTCCTAACAATGATTTAAAAATATAATTTTTATAAACTGGTATACAGAAGTAGTATAAGTGTATGCACACCTTGGGTAGGGCAGTTGCCTGCCTTCCAGGAGGCCTCAAAAAGTAACTTTGGAGATTTCACCCTTGTTTCCTGTCTGCATCTGTCACTCAGCATTACCGACTAGGTATTTAATCTCATTTCTCAGAGCTGAGTTTCAGTGACATGCTAACTCACCATAATACAGCTCATGCAGACAAATGTATAAAGCCAGGACACTGATGTAATAATTTATAGTGATAAATATAACTTTCCAACAGCCTGTCCAATGTGTAAGTCTTTCTGTTGGTAAACTGTCACGTATCAAACCAAGGTACCAAAAAACTGTTTCACAAGAATGGAATCAGACAAAGGGGATTAGTTAGATAACATAAATGTTGAATGATATCCGGTTCCAAAACTCTCTACAAAGGAGAAAAAACTGCCAGATAGACCAAACATTCACCTGGGTGAACAGAGCACACTTATCCCTAGGCAATGTGTTTCTTTTTCTTTTCCTATGATTTCAAAGTTAACCAATTCCCATTCTGATAGTGGACAGTTCATTTCTTTAGTTATGCTTTTATTTTTTCTCAAGTTGAATTTAATTCTCATGTAAGACTGGAAATGCACTGCTTATGATATTGTGTCTTTCTGCTCTGATCCACTATGTACCATTTAAAATTTAAATGAATCCTTTTTTAAAAACAGTTTTATAAGAGTAATGTATATTCCCGTTTAAAAGAAAATTTGACTACAAAATGTGTAAGATTAAAAAGTTAAAATATCTTAAGGCATTCTTTTTATAGATTCTTAAGGAAAATGTTATAAAAATATTCAAATTTTAACCGGTATGTTAATCTACAATTAAATTAATAGGTTCTTATATTAAAAATAATAAATAAATGAAATTAGAACACCCACTCGGATTTATAGTTTCCTTTTTATTTTTGTTGTTAAAATGTTACCAGTTAAAAAACACATCCCAGTAAGTGAGCTAAATACAATATTACATTTCACTTAATACATACTATATGTAAAATATAAACATAGCTGGAAATTAGAATTATTCTGAATCTGATAAGTATAAATAAGATAAAAGTTCTGTGAATAGAATATTTGCTAAAGGAATTAATTTTGTTGCCACGGTGGTAAAATAATTTTTCACAGGCATTACCTACATCCTTTATAGGGCAAAATTAGAGAATTGCAATGTTGTAGCTAGCGACCTGAAAGCCTCTGTATACTACCTGCTTGTGTGCAATAAATCAGTATTATGAACAACTCATGTCTGGCTAAAACACTGGTGGTTTCTTAAAGTAGTAGAGTCAATTTAGTATAGTACTCCTTATTCATTCATTTGATAATTATCAAGTACTTATGGTCTAGGCACAGTTCCAAGAGCTTGTAGTAAATTACTAAATAAATTCGATAAATTCAACCCTAATGAATAAGCCAGCCTAGGGAATAGATGGGAGCAATATGAAAAAATTATAAACCCTTGATTAGCATCATTTCAATATTTTTAGGCAATTTTAAAAATGAAAATTTCCATGAAATAATATAGTTCTACTTGTTCCAGGGAGCCTCATTTTGAAAATGGAGATATTCTACCTGCTTTACTGAAAAGAATATTTATGAGGAGCAAAGGAGAATAAAAATCAATTTGTAATCTATAAAGAATCCATAAATTCAACATGTCCCCATCATATGTTTGGGGATATCAGTGTGGGTGCACTCACTTTCTGTTATGGCACCACAAGATCTTCCAACTCATCTTGCATTTTCCCTACTCCAGGCCAGAATCAACCATTTCTCTAAGGAGCCTTGGTTTCTTTTATTACAGAATGGTAGATAAGGTTTAAGCTTAAATTTTTGGTGCAAATGAATAAACAAGTACAAAGAACAATATGGGTAAATCTCAAAAGCATGAATACTGAAACCAGACAAAAAGAGTATATACTCCATGATTCCATTTCTATAAATTCATAAAAGCAGTTTTACTTTTCACTTATATGATGTTATAAGTTAGAAGTGTCTAGAGTTTTATTCTGGAGGAGACAGACTCGTAATTGGAAGGGAACAGGAAGAGAACTTCGGGGTGCTGGTTATATTCTATTTCTTGATCTGGACTCTAGTTATACTGGAGTGTTCTTCAAGAAAATTCAATGAGCCTTATACTTTTCTGCATTTAGTTTGAAATGTATTATTGTTTAATATTTTTCTAATAACCACAGAAAATAAGCTATTTGAGACTCCTAAATTTTTCGGCATAAATTTGTATATACTACCTGTCAGGAGGAAATTATGTGAACAAATGGTCGGATACCAAGAGCCTGAATCAAAGTTGTTGAGAAAATACTTTGAAGAGTTTTTCTCTCTTTCCTAGCTTAAAACTAACAAGTGCTCTTACAATGCTGGACAACTTATACAGCAGTTTCACAGTAAATATGTAGTTCCATTTTATGGCAATCTCACGGGAGGAAAGCATAAAACACTTGGTTTACAAGTAAGTAGTACGATAGGGTCCCGAAAATTAAGTAATTTGCAAGTAAATGGTCCTTGTAGTAAGTCTTTGGGCTCCAAATCCATTATTAATTTCTACTAATAAATATCTCAAAAGTTTAATCATATAAAGGGAATATAAAATATTTCAAAAGTGATAGAGAAATAAAATGGATATGCCATAGGTAGTATATAAAATGGGTATATAATCAGAGTAAATTTTATAGAGATTACTTTTATTTGCTAAATGCTGTCTTGCTATTGTTTGAGATATTCCAATTTTTCAAAACAAAAAAGGCTGGCATAGCCATAAGTACTGAAAAATAAAGCTCAGAAATTATATATTAATCAAAGGGAGAAAAATAGTTCTTAAAATAAGCAGTAGATTTGGGGTTAAGTCTGACATCATTAAACCTATTGGAAAATTACCATTATGTAGCCATCAAAATAAAAACTGATTCAAGCTATACCATCAATGAATAACAAAACTGGTAGATATATGTTTGATGAGAAACCAGACTTTTACATAGTATCAAATCATCTCACCACAAATTACTTATGAACTATGAAAGGAAAAACATCAACTTTACTATGGGGAAACCTGGCAGACACTACCTTAAACAAATAATCCATTATCGATAATGGAAAAAATCAACATCAGGTGTCTTCTGGTGTCACCTATAGAGAAGGACATATCATTTCTGTAGTGTTTCTGCCCAAAATGCATAACCTGAATCTAATAATGAGGAAATACAAGATACTATTCTACAAAATAAAAGAAAGACTAAGAAACTGGTTATATTAAAGAGACATAAAAATTAAATGACTGATCCTGAACTGAATACTAGAAAGGAAAAAACAAACACAATTTTATGGATATTACTGAGACCGCTGATGAAATCTGAACATGAAACTGCATATGAGAATATCAATACTAAACTCTCTGAATTTGATAATGGTTTTTTTGATTATATGTGAAAAACTGCTTTTTCTTACAAAATACTGATTAAGTATTTAGGGGGAAAGGGACAGGAGGTCTGCAATCTACAAGAGAGTAATTACTTAATAATTAAGAAAAAGAAATCAATATGTATAGTTTAAAAAAACAAAGATTAAATAGAAAATATGGCAAAATATTAACCACTGGTGAACTTGAATGAGGAATTAGGGAATTCCTTATACTATCTGTGCAACTTTCTTTACAAGTTTGAAAATTATTTCAAAATAAAAAGTTGTCAAAAATAATAGTAGGAGGGTACATGGGTGGTTCAGTGGTAGAATACTCGCATTCCATGTGGGAGACCCCGATTCAATTCCCAGACCATGTACCAAAATAAAAAAAGGGGGGGGGGAGGTGGAGCTTTTAAATTAAGATCCATTACTGAGAAACACAATACAAGGTTACTGAATTGCTGGACTAAATCTAGTTAAATTTTATTCAAATATACTATGAGAAGTTTTGGCATGAATAAATAGCATTTTAGGAAAAACAAGATAGTATATTAGATACTACTACCAGCTGCTGCACAACTCCAGAGGCCACAATTCACATTTTACTATATGTCCCATGCGTTCTGCAATTGTGTGACTTATTTCAACAAATAAGAAAATACAGAGAATTTGGTTCCTTTCCTTTTAAATCAATTATTTTTATAGCTATGAATTCTAGGCTCAGTGCAGAATATATCTTAGGAAACACCAAGATCATGAGCATATCTTAATACTCAAATAAAGGTGCTAGTGCATACTTAATCAATTTACATTCACTCCTAATTTTATAATTTTAATCAGTCTTCTGCCAGCAAAAACCCCCTCAGAAAATCCCAAAACAAAAGCCTACACAAACCACTCTTCCAAAACCAGAAAAACCAATCAAAGAAAAAAGACGACACTTCATAGGAAAGCCCCAAAGCAAATTACGCTGTTACCTGTTTCTGAGGATATGAAAATGCTTCTTTTCCAATAGTGTTAAGAATAACATGATGCTGACCTTCCAAAATAAGCTGCTTACTGTCTTCCACAACATATGCCTATAAGATACAAAACACAAAAATGTTAACTTGCTTACTAGACATAAATGTATGTATTTATGTATGTATGTTTCAAATGTAACCAACCCAATACTTGACGGGAGGCGAAAATATTACGGCTAGTACCTATCAATTTTCGATACTTATGGCTGTGCCAGCCTTTCTATTTTTATTTATTCATCCATTTCAAAAGTATCTGTCTTGCCTCACCATAACACAAGTGGCCTGTATGTTTGAGAGAGGTAGGTCTTGAAATATTTTTCAACCTTCTCTAGAGTTCTTAAGAAACGAGTTCAAAAGAAATGATGTGCCGTAAGCTCTGTTCTTTAGTGGAGTGTCCACAAAAGCCAAAAAGCTCTTATTCTTAGATTCTTGCTCCTGAAATGCCCCAGGTTTATCATAGAGTAAAGCAAAATAGTAAGTACAGTGATAAATCCTATAGGTAGAAATGTCTGATCGTTGGAGACCTGAAATATAAATTCACATGCTTTAAAAGAGGCTGTTTTCTACCATTATAGGAAGTTGATTTCATCTATATTAGAACACTGTTTGAACACATAACTCTTCTTTTATACTGCTCTGTCATGAGAAAAATATAACCTGTGAATAGCTTTGAAATACTGTTACTGTCACATTATGGAAATACAAAAGCTTAACATTTTAAAACAATCCTTATTCTTGCCTAAGATAGGTAAGGAGTTACATTATGCCCTTTACTTTTCCACAAAAATGTTGTTCAAGCTCTTAGTTTTCTCCTGAATCATATTTTATCCAAGAGTCTATGTTTCCTGTACATCTCACTCAACAATTTAAATGACTTTTCAAGTTTTAACCTGATGGGTCATTTATGCATTAACTAGAATCCTCACTAAAGGAAATCCATCAATAGCCCTCTCAACTGAGTAAGCAAACTTACACCAGTCACTACCAAACTTACATTACATTCTTTTATCTATTCAAACTATTAAATAGGACCACCACAGTTTTAGAACCTTATCTTCTTCATGTGATTAACAACACTAATAGTGGGCTTTTGTCCAGGACCATTTTTTCAAAGGTAACCCTTTCTCCTCCAATCAAGATTACTGTGGACTTAACAATGAGTATAGAACAGCATGAACTACTCAAAATTCTGTTTTAGAAAATTTAAAAACTATTATATGACAGGAACCTGTGGAGTGGTGGCTGGTTTATACCCGGAATAATCTTATAGAGCCTGAAAACAGTAGTCTCTTGATTCTAAGCTTTAAGAACATTACTGATTTCAAGCTAATAATGTATAATTGATGTATAACATTAAACACCTATACTCAATGCAAGTATCAACTTCCTTAAGCAATACACTGCATCTACAAAAGGCATTTCATTTTAAATTGCTGCGAAGCCAACCTTGTTTTTAAAAAGTTTGTATAAAACACACAGTTTACTAAAAGGAACACTTTAGAAAAAATGAATGAATTTTTAAAACATGTATTGATCATCTACTAAGGACATCACACTAGGCTAGCTCTTCTATCAGCCAACATGAAATAAAAAATCAAAACCTTACTGGGGAGCTTTGTGGGAAAATGGCAGACTAGGAAGTTCTAGGAATCACTCCCTCCACCAACACAGCTACTAAATTGGCAGGAATTGTCTGAATCAACTATTTTGAAATCCTGGAGTCTGATGGATTAGTGTGCAGCACTCAGGAAAAAGCAGAAAGAAAAGGCTGGAAAACTGCAATCAATATAGATGAATTTCACCCTCCTTGCAAGGGCATCCTTGCAACCACATGGAGGGCAGCAATCAGGACTGCAGCCTAGGCACCTGGTATAGCTTTCTGGTGCCAGGATGGACTAAAAGACCTAGTCCTCCAAAATCTGGGAGAGCACTGTCTGTTTGCTGATCACTACTTTTGGTCAGATACTTTAGAGTGCTAGGGGATTGGCTCTGTGGATAGCCATGGTTCCAACTCCCTTCAGGCAAAAAAGTCAGTAGCTAGGCACACACACACTTACACACATCATTTCCTCTTTTCATTCCCTGTTTGGGAGCAAAAATAGTTTGGAAAAATCACACATCAATGACTCCAGCCAACAATAACAACAACAACAACCCTAGAAATCCCAGAGGAGTATGAGAACGAGATTTCCAGCTATAACAATGCAATATTCAGAATGTCCACTTCTCAACAAAAAATTACAAAACACACAAAGCAACAGGAAAGTAGGGCTCATTCACAGAAAAAAGAATTTGCTGGAAACCACCTCTTAAACTAGAAATATTAGTAAAACACTTGAAATCAACTGTCTTAAACATGTTCAATGAGCTAATGGAATCCATATACAAAGAACTAAACTTAGGGAGATGCCTGAAAGAAAATAAAGATACAGAAATTTTAAAAAAATACAAAGAATAAATAATTCAATAATTATAATAAATAAAATAAATCGAAATGAACAGACTCTTTAGATGGATCCAACAGCAAATCTGTTGCCAGGATGGTGCCAGGCAGAAGGAAGGATCAGTGTACTTGAAGACAAGATAACTGAAATTATCAAGTTTGGGTAGCAGGAAAAAAATGGGAAAAAATGAACAGAGACTGAGGGACCTGTGGGATACCAAAGAATATCAACATATGCTTCACTGGTTATGCAGAATGATGAGAGAGAGAGAGAGAGAGAGAGAGAGAGAGAGAGAGAGAGAGAGAGAGAGAGAGACAGGCAGAAAAAGTTTTGCGAGAAACAACAGCAGAAAACTTCCAAATGTGATTAAAGACATGAGAACATACATCCAGGGAGGTCAACAAACTCTAAGCAGGACAGACTCTAAAAGATCTACAATAAGATACATTATAATAAAATTGTTAAAATCAAAGGACAAAGAGAGGATTTTGAAAGTAGCAAGAGAGAAGCAACATGTCACACAAAGGGATCTTCAAATAAACTAACTGGATTTCTTACCAGAAATCATGGAAGCCAGAAGACATTTAAGAGATGGTGAAGAGTTAGTTAATGAGGTTGAACTTAAATGTAAGGGTATGGATAGAAAGGAAGGTAGTTCCTTAGTGGGTTTATAAGTAATATTGCCATACTGAAGGTGAACAAGATTGAAAGGCATTGTATATTCCATGAATTCCACCAATTAACACTGCAAATATAAGTAAGTTCTTACATGAAGTACTTCAAAGGCAAGAATCTTGCACAAAGTATCAATAATAGAGAGCTATAGGGGGAACACTCCTATTGCATGCTATAGTCTATATTTACCAAGGAAGGGGCTTCTGGGAGGATGGTGGACCACAGTGGAGTGGATTCATTCCTGTTCTGTGAAACTAGATAGAAAATGGGGAGAAAATCTCCAGGACTGCAGGTCCCAGGGTGTGAGTCGTCTGGGAAGGTCTTTAGGCAGTTTTGGGAGGGGGGGGAGGATCAGGGGAAAGCGAGTGGGTTGGGTGACTGGGATCCCCACTGGGTGGGCTATGGTGTACCAGGAAGTATGGTAAGAGAGAACTGATCCTCCTCAGCTCCAGCCTGCACAGCTGCGGGGTGAGGAAACCTCCCCACATGGTCGCGGTGGGCAGCGATTGCAGGGAGCCTGGAGGCCAGCGATTGCCCACCACAGGGCAGGCCTCGGGGTGGGGGAGTGATCACCTGGTCGGGTGCAAGAATAGCCAGCCCACAGTCCTGTGTCTGGCAGGTCCACCAGCGCTGCTGATCAGCTGATCCCCCACACAATGGTCAGCAAACCCAGTCCCCCAGTAGAGACCCGCTAGCCAGCTACCCCCAGGGAAGCAACCCCCACGGTGGAGCAGCCTCCCTGGCAGAGCACATCCATTCAGAGCACATGGACCTCAAGGCGTTCAGGCCAGGAGGGGCAGGGCTAAGGAAGGAGACTCGTGCCCGCCATCTGCTGGCCAAATGCAGTACGTGCAGGTCAGCTGCACAAGATAGGGAGGGGAGAGCTAGAGGGAGGAGGAGTCTCACACTTGCCACCTGCTGGGGAAAAAGGTAAGTGCAGGCAAGCGAACTCCCCACCTGCCTAGCTCTTTATTTCTATTTTTATTTTTTTATTTCATTTTTCTTCTTAATATTCTTTTTTATTTTCCATCTTTTAAAACACATTCTTTCTATACATTTTTATTAGTAATGTAATTGTTCTTTTCATTATTTTAAAAAAACTTTATGGATATTTTATATTATATTGTATTCATTTTCTATTTTATTTCACATTTTATTACTTTTTAATATTAAGAAATCACAGTGGTTTTGTTCTATTTCATTTTTATACATTTCCCAGATGTTATGTTATTTAACAGATAAAATATGACATACATATACTTGTTCAACCTTTCCTTTAAAATTGAGCACATATATGTTAAGTATTAGAGCAAAGCAGTGCAACTGACAATTTGGCTGTTTCTATAATCTGTAGCCTTTTTGGAATAACTAAAACCATGACTAACAACACCATTTCATTTATTTTTATTATTACTATTATTATTTCATTCATTCATTCATTCATTCATTCATTCATTTATTTATTTTCTCTCTTAAATTTTCCCTCCCTCTGGTGGGTACCAGGCTGACTTCACTCCCAACGTGTCCTGGGCTGTCTACTTTGATTCTGGTGTCTACTACTGTCAAAGTGTATTAACTGTGTTTCATATTTTTATTATATTATTACTTTGCTTTATTATTATTACTTTTGGGGGGGTGCAGAGGCTAGGAGTTTAGGTTGAGTCTCCCGTGGGCTAGTCAGCCATTCTGCCACCATAGTACCTGTGCACCCTGGCCTACCTTGTAATAGACCCTTAAGTTGAACATGAGATCCGGACCCTGATTTGGCAAAGAATAACCAGCAAACAAAGTGTAAAAGGAAACATTCAGCAAAAACTAAATAAATATAAAACTTTAGAATAGTGAAAGAAACAAACTAGCATAATAACCATATTAAGATAAACAAATGCCCAGGACACAACAGAAAATCACAAAGAACAAGAAGATCCAAGCAGAAATGGCCCAGCCAAACGACCAAAGCAAAATTCCCGAGGGGACACAGAATATGGAACAACTACTCAAGGATATTTCTAAAGAAATAAAGGATATCAGGAAGACACTAGAAGAGCATAAAGAATTTGGGAGGTTAAACAGAAAAATAGCAGATCTCACAGAAATGAAAGACACAGTAGTTCAAATAAAAAATATACTGGAGACACATGAGAGCAGATTCAAAGAAGCAGAAGGAAGAATAATCGTGCTAGAAGATACAACAATAGAACTAGAGCGTACAAAAGAACAAATGGCAAGAAAGATGGAAAAAATGCAAGTGGATTTTAGGGAAATGATGAATAACAAGAGGTGTAAAAATATAAGAATTATTGGTGTCGCAGAAGGAGAAGAGAAAGGCAAAGGGTTGGGAAAGTTAGTTGAAGATACAATTGGAGAAAACGTCCCAACCCTTATAAAAGATACGAACATGCACATCAAGGAGGCCCAGCGATCTCTAAATAGAATAAATCTGAATAAGCCCATCTCAAGACACATACTAATAAGACTGCCAGGTGTTAGAGAAACAGAAAGTTCTGATAGCAGCACAAGAAAAGCAATCTACTATACACAAGGGAAAATATATAAGACTGACTTCAGACTGCTCAATAGGCAACATGGAAGCAAGAAGGCAGTGGTATGATATTTGTAAGATCCTAAATGAGAAAGGCTTTCAACCAAGAATTCTTCATCTAGCCAATTTATCCTTCAAAACTGAGGGAGAAATTAAAATTCTCAAAGATAAAAAAAGGTTGAGAGACCTAATCAGTAAGAGACCAGCCCTACAAGAAATACTATAGGGAGCCCTGTCAGTTGATTACAAAGACAGGAGAGGGAGTGCACGAGTAGTTCAGTGGTTAGAATACCCGCCTTTCATGTGGGAGACCTGGTTTCGATTCCTGGACCATACACACACACACACAAAGACAGGAGAGGGAGGTCTGGAGGAGGCAAAATTGAAATATGAGTAACTGTAATTAAAACGAAAAGAGAGACAGAAGGAAACTAATATACAGATCTGACAAATAACAACTAAAGGACAAGATTGCAGACTCAAGAACTGCTCTTACAGTAATTACTTTGAATGTTAATGGACTAAGCTCACCAATTAAAAGATACAGACTGACAGAATGGATCAACATAAATAACCCATCTATATTCTGTTTATAAGAGACACATCTTAGACTCAAGGACACAGTTAGATTGAAAGTAAAAGGATGGAAAAAGATCTTCTACATTAGCTTTAACCAAAAGAAAGCAGGGGTAGCTATACTAATATCAGGAAAAATAGACTTTAAATGAAAAGATATCATAAGAGATAAAGAAGTACACTACATACATTTACCAGGGAGATATCAACAGTACCACAGGAATACAAGGGGGTAAATAGTTGGAAGGGAAGGACAAGAGTTAAGGGGAGATTTGGACTTTCTATTTGGTGAGGGTGTGTTTTATCAGTTATTTTCTCTTGGGAACAATGAAAATTGTCTAAAATTGAGAGGTTTTTTTTTTTAACTTTTGATCATTCTGTTCTACATATATAATCAGTAATTCACATTATCATCACATAATTGAATATTCATTACCATGATCATTTCTTGGAACATAAAATTGAGAGTTCTGATGATTGTACAACTATGTGAGGATAATCTGAGATATGGATAATATATTTTGGACATTGCCCATGATGCTCAACAGATGGAGGTGGCTGAAGGATACTTTGATGTATACATATGATGGAATACTGAGCAGCTACAGGAAGTAATGAAGTCCAGAGGCATGCAACGATGTAAATGAACCTTGGAAACATTATGTGGTGTGAAATGAGCCAGAAAAAAAAAAGAACAAATGTTATATGGTCTCTTTTAGAAAATACTTATAAGCTCTTATGGTAGTCACATTGAGTCCAGAGCTGTAAATATTATTTCTAAAATTTGACATGCTGTGCTATATATGTATAACTTGGAACCCCCCGGAAACTTTAGTTACCTATGACACCTAAGACTCAGAAGTCTACAGCTCTGAAAGTCAACATTGCTACATACAACAACTGTTAAAGAAACTGAGAAAGATCAGCCTTCAATTTGAGATAAGAACAAAGCCCATCTGGTCAGGACTAAGGTAAATCAGAATACAGGGTAAAGGATGACAGTGTCTATATTTCAGAACTTCACCTACTGTATGAGACCAAAGCAAGAGAACTTTATTTTGTCAGAGATCTAAATTTTCTGTAGCACGTAATCTAACTCAGCCTATCTAGATAGCTCATTTAAACAATCCAAACACATGGAGCCCAAAATGGGAATAAGGGCTTCTAATTCTGTATAGCTTAATGTAGTACCTGGATACATCCCAGAGTATGTTGGGAAGATATTAAAAAGTACTGGCAAAGTCCCTTTAGGAACTGAAGAAAAAACATGAAACTATTAAACTTTAGCACCAGGGAAACCCTGGACACTGTATCAAACATTAGGGACTTCCAAATCAAAAGGCAAAGCCCTTCATCTTGAGGCTTGCTCTTATGAAGCTTACTTCTGTAGTAGAGAAGCTAAGCATACCTATAGTTATGCCTAAGAGTTACTTGAAAAACCACTTTTGTTGCTCAGATGTAGTGTCTCTCTCTCTCTCCTCTCTCTCTCTTTCTCTCTCTCATTCTCTCATTCTCTCTCTCTCTCTCTCTCTCTCGGCCCAAGCCTGCAAGGAAAATCATTACCTTCCTCCCTATGTGGGATATGATATCCAGGGGTGAAGGTCACCCTGGCAATGTGGGAAATGACTTCCAGGGATGAGCCTGGCCTTGACACTGTGGGATCAACAGTGCATTTCTGACCAAAAGGGGAAAAGAAATGTAACAAAATAAGGTATCAGTGGCTAAGAAAGTTCAAATAGAGTCGAGAGGCTATTCTGGAGGCTACTCTTAAAAAAGCTTCAGCTAGATAATGCTAATTGCCACGGTTTGCCAAACCCCACCAACAACATTGCTGTTAACCCTAGAGAACACCTAGGGCTCTATTTGAGATTCTACAAAAGTTTCATGGACAAACATTACTTTCCAGAAGCCTACAACCTCCAGATGGTTCCTAGGCCAGATAAGTCCTGAAACCCAGAGGGGCCAGCCTCCCTAAAAACATCAACTAGTTCCATCCCCCTATTCATTTTATTAACACCTATTTCCAACATGAAAAAGTTAGAATGGGCATAACACAAATATCCCTAAAGACTGGAAAAAGGATCAAAGGAGAAGGAGGAGTTATAACAGAGAAAATAGGATTTAACAAATGAATATGAGTGCTGAATCATTATATTGGTATATTTTATTTTTAGTCTATGCAGCCTTGGAGCAGTTGGAAGGAAAAACCTGAAATTGTAGAACTATAATCCATATCAAACTTTGAAATTTAAACTATAACTACTTGCTACAATATGCTTTTAAATTTACTGCTTTTTTGTATATATTATATTTCACAATAAAAAATGTTTTTTAAAAATATGCATCCAAAGGAAAGTTAATAGAACTAATAAACAAATTCAATAAAGTTACAGGATAAAAGTAAAAAATGCCAAAGTCAGCAGGGTTTCTATACACCAGTAACGAACAATCTGAAAATAAAATCAAGAAATTAGTTGCATTTACAACAGTATAAAAAAGAATAAAATACTCAGGCATATACTTAACCAAGGAAGTGAATGACCAGTACACTGAAACTATAAAACACTTCTGAAAGAAGTTAAAGAAAACTAAATAAATGAAAGACATCTGCATTTATCCAGCTATAGTGAATATTAGAAGTGAGGTACTGGCATAAAAATAGATACATAAATCAATGAAACAGCACTGAGAACCCAGAGATAAATCCACACAACTATGGCCAGTTGATTTTTTTCAAACTTGCCATGTCCATTCAAGAGGAAAAAATAGTTTCTTCAGTAAGTGCTGCTGGGACAACTGTAAATGTGCATACAAAAAAGTGAAACTGTATCCCTACCTCTCACCATACACAGAAACTAATTCAAAATGGATCACAAACCTAGCTCTTAAAAGAAAGAGAAATTTCTTCAGGACATTGTAGTAGCAATGGATTTTTAGATTTCATACCAAAAGTACAAATAATAAAAGAAAAAGACATAAAATGGACTTCCTCAAAAACAGAGATAAAAGGGACTTCATCAAAACTGTAACTTTTGTGCATCAAACAACATTATCAAGAAAGTGAAAAGATAACTTAAAAAGATTGGGAGAAAATACTTGTAAACCATATAATTGATAAAGACAATGTGCAGAACATATACAGAACTCCTACAACTGAACAATAAAAGCAAACCCAATTTAAAAATGAGTGAAGGGTGTAAGGGTAGTTCAGTGGTACAATTCTTGCCTGACATGCAGGAGACCCAGGTTCAATAACGGTCCATGTACTTCCCCAACAAACAAAGAAACCAACAAAACCAAACAATTCAACAAATGGTGCTGCAATAACAGGATACTCACATGGAAAAAGAATGGAATGTGACTCCACCATACAGCATACAAATAAATAAAAATTAAATAATAATAATAATTTTTTTAAATGATTGACAGATCTGAGCAGACATTTCTCCAAAGAAGATATTCAAAAGGCCAATAAGCATATGAAAAAATGCTCAATGTGATTAGCCAATTAGAGAAATGCAAATTAAAACTACAAAGAGAAACGATTTTCTGGATACATCCCAGAATATATTAAGCAGATAAAAAAATATATTGGGCGGCTGCCGTGGCTCAGCAGGCAGAGCTCCGACCTGCCGTGCTGGAGGTCTGGAGTTCGATCCCTGGTGCCTCCTGCCCATATGCAAATTAAAAAAATATATATATATATTGGCAAAGTCCCTCATGTGATGGGAGAAAAAACATGGAACTATTAAATTTTACCACAAGAGAAACCACTGATACTGTGTCAAACATTAGGGATGCCCAAATCAATAGGCCAAGCCTTCTATCTTGAGGTCTGCTCTTGTGAAGCTTACATATATAGCAGAGAAGCTTTGCCTACCTATAGGTACGCCTAAGATTTACTTCAGGAGGACCTTTTTCATAGCTCGGATGTGGCCTCGCTCTCTCTAAGCACAACTCTGCAAGTGAAACCCTTGCCCTCCCCATTATGGGGGACATGACATTTCCACGTAGAAGGTCAAAGTCTCCCTGGCAGTATGGGAGATGACTCCCAGAGATAAGTCTGGCCCAGGCACCATGGGATCAACAATTCCATCCTGACCAAAAGGGGGAAAAGAAGTGTAACAAATAAGTTATCAGTGGCAGAGAGAGTTCAAATAAAGTCGAGAGGCTACTCTGGAGGGTGCTCTTAAGCAAGCTTCAGTTAGACATTGCTACCTATGATAACTTGCCAAGCCCCATTCAAAACCATTCCAGCCAATCCTAAAGAACACCTAGGGCAATATATAAG
>PVIY010042930.1:0-20645 GCA_004026745.1 Myrmecophaga tridactyla | reverse complement strand
TTTAGCATTTCTATAGGGCAGATCTACTAGGAATGGCATTCCTTAGCATCTGTTTACCTGAGAATATCTTAATTATTCCTTCATTTTGGAAGGACAGTTTGCTGAATATAGAATTCTTGGATGACAATTTTTTTTCCTTTAGCACTTTAAATATGTTATTTCACTACCTTTTTACTTCCATAGTTTGGGGTGAAAAATTGGCTGTTAGTCTTATTGAGGGCCAATTTTATGTGATGAGTTACTTCTCTCACTGTTTTCTAGATTCTCTCTTTGGCTTTTAACAGTTTTTATTATAATGTGTCTTATTGTGGATCTCTTTGAATTTATCCTACTTAAAGTTCTTTAAGCTTCTTGGGTGTGTAGGTTCATATCTTTTATCAAATTTGAGAAAATTTCAGCCACTGTTTCCTCAAATGCTCTTTTTGGCCTTTTTTTACTCTCTCTTATCCTTCTAGGAATCACATACTATGTGTATTGGTACACTTGATTGTGTCCCACAGGTCTCTTACCCTCTGTACACCTTCCTTCATTCTTTTTTCTTTCTGGTATGCAGACCAGATAATTTCAGTTGTCTTATCTTCAAAGTTGTCGATTCTTTCTCATTTTGTTTGACATCATTTTCCTGGTCTTCTTTAGTTCCTTGTCCATGGTTTCGTTGATCTATTTGAGCACATTTAAGACAGTTGATTAACAGAATTTGTCTAGTAAGTCCAATGTCTGGGCTTCCTGAGGTGTGGTTTCTGCCAATTTATTATTTTACTGTGAATGGGCTATACTTTCCTGTTTCTTTATGTGTCTTGTGATTTTGGGGGTGAAAACTGCATTTTGGGTGTTATACTGTGGCAATTCTGGAAACCAGATTCTTCCCCATCCCTAGTATATGCTATTGTTGGTTTTTGAGGGCTGTAGTTATCCATTTGTTAGTGACTTCCTCAAACTTTTTTTTTTTTTTTTTTTGCAAAGATTGCATTCCTTACCATGTGTGGTCAATGAAATCTCTGTCATCTTATCTCAGTGGCCAGCCAGGAACCTGACAGAGATTTCCTTAAATGTTGGAGTCCAAGAAAAGTAAACAAAAAAGCATTACTCTTCTGGTCTTTGTACTTTGGCTGTGAGCTGAAGCACTTCTTCAATGTTAAGGCAAGCAACCTATATCCGGCCTTAGCCTTCACTTCCTGCTTGTGCAGGCCGCACAGGTCTGCCAGAGTTGCAGGCCTAGGGTCCTCGCAGGTATTTTCTGAACACGTGTGTGGTCCTGGGCATGTACAATGCACACTGTTTTCCTCGGTATCTGCGGTGGCTCTTCCAAACCCTTATGCCTCCAAGAAACTTCCTGCTTAGCCTTTATCAGGGATTTTGGATCTACCTACTGCTTCTAATATCCTCCATTCCTTGTCCCAAGTGGGCACAGGCAGTGTGTCTTAAAATCTTTCACCCAACACTGCTGCCACCCACAAAGCCACTTTACCCAGAGTATGGGTGCAGGGAAAAAAATGGTCATCTTTGCGCTGGTCCCCCAAATAAAAATCAACCAGAATATTTAAAGAACACTATCTCTATTAGCCTCCTGGCACCAGAAATATAGGCCAGGAATGCAAGCGGCCAACCCCAAGGTCACCACTATGTTGGGTAATGGGAGGTTGTATACAGGCCAGTGAATACTGCAGGAAACTCTCTTACCAAAATTCAGCAGCCCTTTTCTTCTTTAAACAGTCACCTGGTTGCTGTGAAAACTTGGCTTACATTCCAGAGTTCTGAAAATGTTGATTCTGTCAGCCTTTGTCAGCTTGTGGTTGCTTCAGGGGAGGGGCTTATTCTTTGAGTGCCCTACTCTACTGTTTTCTGTTGTATCACTTCACCATAAATTTAATTTTTAGAAGAAGTATCTTGGGTTGATTGAAAAACAATATTTAAGTAAAGAGACCTGAGTTTGGATCCCAGTTGTCTTTTAATAATCCTTTAAATTAGAACAAATCATTTAACCAGAATCTTAGTTTCTTTATTGATAATATTTCAATGAGGATCACTGAAAGGATTAAATTGGATAATTCATGAGAAAGCTCCAAGTTAATGGTACATGCCTTAAAAATTTAAAGAATCATTAAGAAGATTTAGCTTTAACTTTTTTTTGAATGTTCCTCAAAAAAAGTTTTCAAAAACTTTACCCTTCATTCTCAAAATAACTCTGCAAAGTAGCTATTATCTTCTTTTATAGGTGAATAAAGAGACTCAGAGAGATGTAGGATTTTGCCTAAAATCACTTGAATATTAAAAGACTAAGCAGGGATTAAATGCAATACCTGCCACATTAATTTGCATAAAAGGAAAGGAGAAAGACTTTGTCAATAAGGTGACCAGTTGGACTTATACTTGTTCTCAAATTAAATCTAGGAATTCTCTGTGTCTGGATCACAAGGCCAGAAAGCAGCTTGCCTTTAAGTTGGCTAAGTCTGAACAGGTATTATTCTGAAGAATATCCAATGGACTTCTATCAAAATAAGGCCAGGATAAAATCCAAGGTTAATAGAAGGAAAAGACTGGATTTTGTGTCCTGAAAAAAGGAAAGAACTTAGGATCTAGGTACCTTAGCAGCTGGAACTTAATCTTCAGACAACAGTCAAAAGAAATTGACAATTTATCTGGAATTCACAACACCAAGAGTGCAGCAAATAAAGAGAACACACAAAATATTTGGTTTGTAATAAACAGAGCTTTTGGAAAAGTCCTCCCCAAATTATCAGAGCTCTTTTACCTTATGCAATGAACGGCTTAAAACTGTTGGTTAATACAAAGGCTAGCAAAGCCTGAAAATGAGCTCAGCTTTCACACAACTTGTCTGGAATTGCGGTTAATAATTATGGGCCAATTTTTCAGATTTAGATGAGAACAAAGAATAACAAAAACTTCCTTAATCATATCATCTAATTAGAGCTTGGGCTATTTAATCAAATAAAACATCTAACGTAAATAGTATTATTTGCCATCTTAAATGATTTTTTGGAACAGATAGGGTATAAGCAATGTTTTTTAGGTGCTGACAGACTGGGCTAGACTTTGAATTTGGACTTGAACAATAACACTACTTCCCTTTCCCCAAATAGAATTATAAGTCTTTAAGGAGTTTCTAGCATATCATATACATATGCGTGCTCATGAGTGCACACACATAAACTGCTTTGCTGGACCTGCAAAAATGAGCTATGGTTTGCAAACAAACAAAATCAATAGATTAATTGAAATAGCACATAATTCTGTTCAGACTAATGAAATAAAGACAGGAAAGATACTAGATCTTGGTAACAGTTCCAGCAGACTTTTCCTGTGAATAACAGGAGGGTTAGAAGAAGAAAAAAGGTACAGATGGAGGAGAGGAAATTATTAAATTATAGAAGCCTGTTAACTTGAGCAGAAGAAAGACTCAAATTTACACATTAAAATGCTTCACTAAATCCCAGGTAGGATAGATGAAAACAGACATGTAGTATTGTGGAAAATGATCACTAGTTCAGAATTTAGAAATAAGACTTTACTCTTTATAAGAACTGCACTGCAGGAAGGCAGAAGGAATGTGTTCACAAGCCAGGAGTTTGTGACAATTAAAACCAGGTTTCTTAGCACATCGAAATAATAGGCTTTGATACCTGAATATGTCCAAGGTCGTCTGACATTTGTCTTACGATCAGCAGGGGAAGTGAGGTGGGGATTGGGGAGTGGGGGTGGGGGCATGCTTGGGACACCCTGGGAGTGAAGATGATTTTTTTTTTTGATGATCAGTGGGAGAGTGGAGAGTGACATTTATGTTTGTAAGTGAGCATACTTAAAAAAGTCTATTTGAAAAAGTTCCCAATGCATATTTGAAAGAAGTTACCTGCTTGTCTAGTAAAATATTAGGATCTATAAATGAATTATACTGTTTTTCTAGGAGGGTAAAATATTAAATAATCTGTTAGTGTAAATCTGAAATTTAATTTTTAAGTTTTAGGGAAAGTTCTATTAATTACAGAAAAAAAGATGATTTCCATCTCAATACTAAGGTACCACCTGGCAAGATTCTAGTACTCAGTGGACAGAAGAAAACTCTTGAATCCTTCAGAGACAAATAAAAGAAAAAGTTCATTGATTCCCCTAGAAATGGTTTTATATGATGGTTCCTTGGCTTTTCTGAAAGTGAGTTCTTTAAAAATTATCCTGTGTCATAAGTGACTTTAACTAGATTTTTCTTAGTAAATATGTGATAAGTAACATGATTTATTTGGATTGAGTTTCAACTATTATGAGGACATTTGTGTGCACATATGTGCTTGTCACTAAAAGAAGAGCTGGAGACTAATGTTTTATTTTATTATAATATTTAATCCATTAAAATTTGTATAAAATAGACTTATCTGAAAGCATTTGAACTCTTCCTGTAAATAGTAAACATGCAAAAGGAATTAAGCATAAGAATATTCAAAGCAAAAACATAATATTAGACTATTTTAAAAATCAATGAAACCTACCCAGAACATATTACTGCTTTTATATATAGAAACATTAAAATTTTTTTCTTATATAGATTTCTTACAAAGGTTGTTGTTTCAGTTTTTTAATATTTGGGATTGAATACTTATCTACATTAAGAAACTGACATGATCAGAAAATGTTAATGTAAAAGTATCTCTATTGGCAAAAATACAAAAATATATAGAGAGTATTCAACCTGTACCTACCCTCTGGCAAGGGTGGTCTGGGAGCCCTAGATACAATGCATTTGGTCATGTATTTTATGAGTCACATGCCTTTAAACAAATAATCATTGAAAATCAAGAGATATCACCAAAAGTAAAGATATTTTTACACTGCCTATTTGGGGCTTGGGGTCTATCCACTTTGGTTCATCTTCTCTTTTGATGCTGCATTTTTGTTCATTTAAACTTATTCTAGACAATGGACAAGGAAACTGGAGTACAGGAATGGTATTTAGACTTCAGGTTCCAATTGGTTGTGGTTGTCATGTTCATGGAAGTGATTGTCATGTTCTCTCCATCTAGGAACCTTTAAAGAAAACAAGATTGGGGCACTTTATAGAGTTTCTCTCACTGGGCCTGTGAGAACTTACTATTTGAAACAAAGGTATTTTCTATAATTATTATCCAAGCTTAGATAGAACTGAGAATAAAAATTGCTTGAAGCAGCAAAAAAATAAAAGAACTAAGATATTTATCCCATCCACATTGACTACATTCCCTCTTTTCCAAATCTGTTCTCAGGTTTTCAATATTTTCTATATTGAAAATTCTGCTGAACACACCCAAACATCTGTTACTCTTAAGTCTTGTAGAAAATAATTCGGGAGAAAATGTCATTGGAATGAAGAAGCAGAAACTGAAGGAAAAGAAGTACCTGGTGTTTGCTTCTCATAGACTATCTGTGATAATACCAACCTCTTGATGAGTACTCACTGAGATTCTTCCACCTACTATATTCTATCTGCTTCTGTCTGCTTTGATATACAATATAAAATCTCACACCCATTGCCCAGGATTTCCTATTATTTTTATGAATAGTTTTTTTTTTATTTCTCTCAGAGGAGGAGAAGGGCATTTACCACTTAAATTCTGTATTTCCTCATCTAGTTTCTGCTTTGGAAAATACCATAACTTCTTACATTATCTGACTAGACACATTGTAAATAAATAATGTATATATAAATAGGAAGTCTATCCAATTCCATCACATGGATCCCATAAAGACATCTAAGCTTGAGGTGAGCCAACTTTCACAAGTGGGTCATCATTTACATCCTTGTTTAGTATACTGTACAGTACCTCCCAATAAACAGAATCATCATAGCAGTGCTGGTCAGGTGGCTGTCCCCAGATGGGTAACTTTAGAATTAAACCTGTGAAGGTGGGGGAAAAATAAGACATTATGATGTAAAAAGGAAAATCTACTTACATAGTAATTAAAATACTGTTTTGGTAAAAAACTGTTAAAATACTTGTTTTTGGTAAGTGAAAGTTTATTTAAAAAAAAATACCATTATAAAATCGTCTGTTTGAGCTTACATGGTTAAGTTACGTGCCAGAAGTTTAGAACATTTTAAGAATTTATCATGTGACACATTTCCTAATCATCTATTATGCTGAGAAGTGTTTACTTTTTAATGCTGACCTGTAATCAGTCCTCCAACAACTGCTGTTCCGATGGAAGAACCTAGTGCAGCTGCCTGCATGATTATGGTATTCCTAAGAAAACAAACGAAAAGAATTATGATGCTTTTCCGGACTTGGGCAAAGCTCACCTCCTGTGGGCATGTGTGCCTGCCATCTTCAGGTCAAAGTGAAGCATTACACACCAACAAGCGTATAAACATTGCAATTTTCCTTTTCTTTCACGTTTTCATTTGCATTTAAATTCTTGAGCAGTATTAAAAAGATCATAGACACATTTAATCAAGAACCATATTTTGATGTAGCTTTAGGAGTTATAAGAAGAGTTTCATCAGAAAAAGTTTAGTCCTGTAAAAAACATGGTACCAGGTGTGTTCCCCATTTTGATTAATTCAACAAATATTTATTGAGAACCTACTCTGTGATAGCTTCTCTTCTAGGACAGAGTGATATACAGAACAAACATGGGCTTCCATCTCTTCTTGTCCCATCCAAAAGAAACAATTACAATGAAATTCAAAATGTATCAATAAGGTCAGAGAAACTAGTCTCTTTAGGGACACGACAGCTTTCCCATTTCAGCATATAAAGCCTAGCCCATTTCAGCATATCTATCTATATGTCAACTTAGAAGTAACTACCCTAAAATGAAATGAGTAAGAATACCTCACAATTTTGGGGATGAATGAATGTGATAAAAGACTAATGAAATGTATCAGGGTGTTATAGGAGTGACAAATGAACTAGGAGTGTAGGAAACTCCATTGATTTTTAACACAATGCCAACTCATTGCAAACAATTAGTAAATAGTTGTTGAAAGATTGAATGAGTGAGTCCAGGCAAGCAAACATTTGAAAAATTAGAGTTTATTGATGTTTCAGCCTCATAATTCAAGACAGACAATGTATTAGAGTCATATTTCTTTTTTCCTTATTTGAGACATTTAAATTTTTCTACTACATAAAAATTGCACAAGTAACACATGATTATTGTAGGAATATTAGAAAACAGAAATTGAAGATATGATAAAAAACAATATCCCATAAATTTCACCATTATAAAAATGTAAACTATAAATGTGCATTTTAATAAAAATGTAATCATAGTGTAATACTGATTTTCCTATTAAATATGGCCTTTTATGTCAGTAAATATAGACATGTATCATAATTTCAATTGCTGCAGAGTATTGTACCATACAAATATACTTACTATAAGTATAGTCCTATAGATCGGATATTAGATTGCTTCTATTATTTCATATTTTTTAAATGCTGTGAGAACACATCTTTTATAAACATCTTGTGAACTTGTCCAATTATTTCTCTAAAATAAATTCTATCCAGAAATGAGATTATTAGGTGAAAGTATTATACAATAAAGGACAATACTTATGAACAGGGGCCTGAATGGCAAAAGAAAAAGCTGTCCTGTGATTGGATGTCTCACAAAGTGAGAGAAAGCATCATCTGAACTTGGGGCCAGGAAAATCCATTCTTTCACTCACTTTTCAGATGCATCCATGGCTACTGCCACAATGCCAGCGAGGCCTCCTATGATGCCAGGTAAACCGTGGAGGTTATGGACCCCACATGTGTCTTGGATCCTCAGTTTCATAGCCAAAAGGGGCTACAATTTTGAAAAGAGAAGGGTTTGTTATTTTAATAGACATACAGAGCTCCTGAAAGTAAAAAGACTGTGGAGGATTAAGTTTTTCTATAGGCAATTGTCCTATCATATTTTGAAATTCTCTAAGTCAAAGATTCTGAACACACTGGTGGCAAAACTGCCCATTGCAGTCTTTAAAAAATGGGTTTAAAGGTGATGATTTCATTGCAGTCTTTAAAAGATGGGTTTAAAGGTGATGATTTCAAGTCCCAGTCCTCACCTACTGACGATCTGAAACCCTTTAAAAAGAGTATCAGTACTTATACAAAACAAACAATGACTGCAAAACTTCAGTGAAACTGCCCCTGAGATTAACAAGTACTTAAACAGTCAGTTCATGCTTTTATAAATAACTAATACCAGATTCTTAGCTGCACCCAAAAAGAGCAGAAAACTTTGGATCATGGAAATGGGAGCTGTAATTCTGAAAGGAAGATAAATGACCCCCAAACAAGGGGAGGCGTCTATAAAATAAAACTTCACAGCTTTGATCTGCTAGTGGGAGAGGAGGAGATGCTTTGTGTATGTGGGGAGGGGAGATTCGAAGTTTGGCTCAGAGCATCTGTCGTACTTACAGTTAGGAACTTGAACCCAGTCACGCAGACAATTCCCGCAATGCTACCAATGATCATAGAACCGTATGGGTGAATCACCATGTCTGCGCAAGTGCCCACTGCAACTCCTCCAGCAAGAGTTGCATTCTGAATGTGAGCCTGCGTGAAGGACAGAAATATGAACGAGGTGAGCTGAACTGAAGCAGAATACTGAAGGATGGGCGGGGAGTAGGGGGCCGGAGAGTGGGGGGCGGGATTTATAGTTTAGTGTATCCCATGGCATATTCTTCACTTGAAAGGGTTACTGATTTTTTTTTAAAGAGAGTTCTTCTTTACAGAAGACACAGTAAGTCATCGGTAAAGACTAGAAACCGGAAGTTGCCGGAAGCAAGACGTCAATGGGACCGGAAGAGAAGAGAGAGGGCATCGCCTTGTAACCGGAAGTGTGCGTACAAGCTTAGAAACCCCAAGCGTCGCTGGCAGCTGGCATTCTGCAGCATAATGTTACAGACTTTGAGGAGAAAGCTTCACTTCGCTGGTGCCTCAATTTTAGACTCTCCTAGCCTCAAAACTGTGAGTGAATAAATTCCCGTCAATTAAGCCAGGTCATTCTGTGGCCGTTGTCGTTACATCCTGACAAACCAAGACAGATATCTTTTTTTCCTAGGGCTCCTTGGTAGTGGATAAGTAATCAGGCTAATAAGACCGCGGCAGGAGGGGTGTGAGGAAATTAAAGGGAGAAGTTCCATTGGCAGGGTAGGAGCCTTTAGAGCAAATATCCTAGCAGTGTTTTGCCTATTTATACTATTCTTGGACCCCATTTGTGGTTATCTTGAACCAAGGGAGGTCTGTAGCTGTTGTGTATCTTTTAGAGTCTGTGATATTCCAATATTCAAAGAAGGAATGTAGAAACTTTGAAATGTTACACTTGAATTGTTTGTTAAACTTGAAATGTTTGAAATATAAAAAAGAGAGCCCCTTATTTGGTTGCCACCATACTGAGGATACTTGAGGATGAGGAACTGATTCTGGAATTTCCCGTAAAAGTCATATCCTGTCTGTGCTACCTGAGGAGAGGTTATCAACACTTTTAAAAGAGAACCACTAAGATGTACATGTTTGATTTTTGCTTTTCATTGTTTTCAATTGTTTCTCCTGAGACAATACATAGAAGATTGAAATAAATGTTCTTTACCATGCTTAAAAATAAACTATTTTTCACCCCCAAGTTAGAAAAGGAATGTGTTTGATCTGTAGATTATTCCTCCTTCACTCCCATTTCTCCAGCTCAGAGGCAAGAAACTTACAACACTAACTTGGGAGGGATATGTTTTTTTTTTTAACTTTTAATTTTGAACTATCCCACTATCATTTTCTGCTCTTGCAAAGTACTATTTCTTAAAGAAGGTTTTCTAAGAATTTGGGGGCAGTTTATTCTATCATTAAAGGACTGCACCTCAAATCTCTGATTTTTAAAATCTGACTGTAATCCCTACTAGACTGTAATTACTTGAGAATGCTTTTTAAGTTTGCTAGAGAACTGATTTGATGAGCACATGAATGAATGAATCATTTTTCTTATTTTCAAAATATTCTCCAAGTGTTGTGGTTTGTTTTGCTATCTAAACAGTAATGCATACATGACTGATTCATCTAAGCAACTGTCAGTCTCACAAAGTGAAATTTCCACAAGATTTGATATTGCACTTACCATATCGAGCTTGCCTCGATGCTCCACAAGGCTGGAAAATGCAAAGGCTATGAGCACACAGGCAGCAAGAGAGAGATATGTATTTACGATGGCCCTATACTGTTTTTCTCCAGCTTCAGCAATGGCAGAATTAAAGCTGGGCCAAAATATCCATAGGAAAAGAGTCCCTGCAGTAAACCACAAAAAGGGTTATTACTTCTGAATATGGAAGGCAGTCCAGGAAAGGCAGTTTGACTTGGGCACGGAGTTATTTCTACTTTTAAATTTAATTATCTAAGCGTTAGTGGAAAGGAGGAACATCAAGTCAGTCTAAATAAAGAAGTGTTCCAAGGATATTTCTCCTGAAATGTATTCATACCTATGTTGAAATTAACCTTCCCTTATGCATGTCCAAAAAGACAAGAATCAGGCAAATTTATCTGTACTCACCAATCATTGCAAACAAGTCTGAGTGGTACACAGATTCTTCATTGTCATGCCCCCTTCTCAGGCCAGATCGATATAAGATGCCTGCTACGGCCAAGCCAAAATAGGCCCCAAAGGCATGAATGGTCATTGATGCCCCAGTATCAGAGGCCTAAGGGAGACAAAACAACATTCACATAAATAGGGATGAAACTGAATCTTGCTACTGGAAAAAAGTCAATGAAAGACCAGTTTCATTGGTTTTAAACTTTAAGAAAGGAGAGAGGGAAAATATGTGAGAGGGGAGATAAAACAGAGCAGTAAAATATACAGACTATATAAGCTTTGGCATGACGCAGAATTGGCTTTCAATCCTGTCTCTGGTATTTCCTTATTATATGAATTTGGACAAGTTACTAAACTCTGAACCTCAGGTTCTGAAAAATGGGGAAATATTTCTCACTTAATGTGGTTGTAATGAGACTTAGATGTGCCCATGTTTGTAAAGTACTATGGTCCTTATTGGGAAGTCGTACATTTTTAGGTTATTTCTCCAGTTCAAGCAAAGTCTCAGTGAAAATATTGTATACTGCATTTGATAGTAAATAAAGATGATTTGCATTCCCTTGACATTGCATGTTTAAAGCTGACTTAATTGCAGCTCAAAGACTTGAAGCATCAAAAATCCAGAGTTTTCCCTCTGCTTTCTATATAATGACACAAAAACCATCTGAGGTCCAAGATTCATTTGAAGAAAGATATTTTAGATCATTCTTTAGGTTGCAGTATGGATATCTGGCCCGGTTTCTTTCATTTGGTGTCTGTCCAGGACTGTTTTGTATCTGTGTCCACCACTAAACTGTAAGCTGTATAAATACAAGGACCATAACTATTTTGTTCACGACTGAATCACCAACATATGACATTTAGAAAATTGTCAAAAATATTTGCTGTTTAATTAAATGTTTAATAGAGGAATAAGCAAAATATTGGAGCATGCCTGAAAGTATTCTATTTATGGAAGAATCAATGAGATTTTCATGAGGGAGAAGAAATTTGTTCTGGATTTCAGTTGAAATATATAAATTTCAGCTATCTAATATTTGAAGTATAAATAGTAATTTATCAGTAGGTTGTTATGAAAAGAGTTGTAGGATAGAAATATCACAATTTGAATCTAGATCCAGGAAAGTCATCTAATGTCTGTGCTAATCAGCTTCTTTGTCTGTAAATGGCAACAATAATAATACCTACCTTTAGAGTATTGTGAAGATGAAAGTGTTTGTAAAACCCTGGTTTATAATAGGTACTTGGGGACTCAGTAATTGATGGCTATTATTATTACTTGTTATGGAATCACTCCCACAAAGCTTTAAACCCTGGTATCAGGCAGGACTTTGTTCATGATAGGGTAGACAGTCTGCATTGTGGACTTAACTTATGCCCAAAGCTAAGTAAGTATAAATCCTCTAAGCCTTACCTTAAATATCTCACCAACAAGATATTCATTGCCAGCAAAGACAGCAATTTCTATAACTGTCATGATTAACATTTGGATTGGACTTGTTTTCCCCAAGACAGCTCCAAAAGAAATCAAAACTGTGGCTGTGCTGAAATCTGCATTTATCATGCTGAAGAAAAAAGAAAGAATAAAATGAAGAATAATGCACACCCGAAATAAAACTGTGAGCTATAATGAACGCTATCATCTTAACCACAGTTCAAGACCCCACTCCCCATCAATTCCAGTAAGCTTTGCCCAGGACTACTCTTATCCCCTCCTATTTCTTTGCCCCACTTCTCTCCCCCTCACCATAAAATTCCTTAGTTGCTCCAAACATTTCCTTTATTTTAATTTACCTGTCCTTTATCTCTTTTTCAGGATCTTACCTATTTTTGTTGATCTGACAAATGCATTGTTTCCTAGAGTGATGGTTTGTTGTTACACCACAAGAAGAATGTTTAATTTCAAAAACAATCTTAGAAAAATAATTAAAAGGGAATTTTTTTCCCTATAGCTGAGAAGGAAGGAATAATTATTTTATGAAACGGGATTTCTTGTACTCTTAAACTCAAATCCGAGGTATCATGGGCATAAATGTATGGTGCAGCTCAGTGGAGCAAAGCATTGATTTAGATCCTTAGATATCGACAACCTTCTGTTGCCTAATGGAGACATTTTGCCAGCTTGTTCAGAGCCCAAATGACAAGGGACTAAGCAGAATAAAAATTGCTTTGAAAATACAATGCTTGGAAATAAGGAATGCTCACTTTTTTATTCCAATGTGAATTTTCTGTCCATGGCTGTGCAGGATCCCCTGTACAATTGTTCCCCACTGGAGGCCAAGAGCAGCAATGAGTAGGTTGATGCCCACACTGCTGAAACCATATTTCTTCAGGAAGGTCATGAGGAAGCCAAACCCAAAGAATATCATAACGTGCACATCTTGGAACACTGGAAAAGAGCAGAGAAAAAAAAATGTGCTTTAGGGGAACACTAAGAAGGTATTGTATCATAGTATATTCCATGTATTAAATGCCACCTGGTATAAGAATGCTGCAAAAGGAAAACATTAACCTGGAGGCAAAAGACTGGATTCTAGTACAAATGTGGCTACTTAACAGCCATGATGCCTTGGGCAAGTTATTCTGTATTTGAGCCTTCTCCTGGTATACTGAATACCAGTGTGACTTTGATATTCTTCCTGAAGAAGTTTTCATTACTTTCCACCAGAGGAAATCTTTGCAAAGCACAGTTCAAGTATTACCTTCTCTTACAAACTTTCCCAAAGCTATTAGGGAAAGGTAAATGTTTGCTTGTCTTTCATACAGTTTTTTTGTATATAACCTCCCCTTTAACATTAGTCACTCTATTAGCATATATTTAATGGGCATCACACTGTAATAGTTAATTAATTGATAAAGCATGCATTTCCTGTTTTAGATTGTACATTTTCTGATAAAGAGATTAGGTTATATGTATTTTTTTTGCTCCCCCTGAATTTGTTGTGATGATCTGCGTACTGGAAATGAGGCAATAAATATTTGATGGATGAATGAGCATATGAACGAGTCACTGACTCTAAGATGGGGATAACATACCAATCTTGGAACTTTCATGAGTCATTATTTGCGTCAAATGGAATAATGTCTTTATTAGCACTTTGTAAACCATGAAACACCAAACAAACCTAAGGAAGGATTTTATCCTCTTGAGGAAAGAATGCTTGACTTGGTATCACAATTCTTGGGCTCAGGTACCCCTGATTCTTATATGATCTTGGACAAATCACTTATTCTCTATGAACTTCAGTTTTCATCTGCAAGATTGAAAAGGCCTTATTTCACAGGGTAGCTCTAAGTGGGACAGCCTATGTGGGAGTACTTGTATGCATAAAACACTATACAAATAAAATGGATGATCAAATGTGAGTATGAAAACACAAGTTCTTCCCTCAAAAAATTTACAGTTTATTTGGTGAGATATATACTTGGTTTAACTGTATGAATTGCAATTTTTAACAGGTTGAAAATGGTCGACTATGGGCAATTTCATAGGCTCATACTAATAGATACCCAGAAAATTGAGATCAAACTGGGAACAAATACAAAACAAGAAAGAGAAATGAAAACATTTAGTGTTCAGTTAGCATTAAGTACTGTAGGCAGAGGTTTAAATGGAAATAGGCAGGAGGGAGGACATGCCTAGAAAATACCACCAGAGGGAACTGACAGAGGCCAATTAATTTGTCCAAAGGGTGGATTCAGGATTTGAATTCAGGCCTGACTCCATTGATATCTCCATTTATTGAGCACTGTAGAGGTGCAAAGATAAACATGATAGATTTCTAGCCTCCCAGATACTCCGAGACATGTTATTACTCTTTGGCTCCTCTCTGCTGTGTGCTGTCATCAGCCTCAGGAGATAGTGTATTTGCTGGTGGTGGGCTATGGGTCTTCACCCAGTACTACTGTAGTGGACACTATGATGCACTGCCCAGTTAACCTTTCAGGCTGAAAAGACTTATCCCTCCCATTTACCCCAGCTGTTAGCGCTGCCAGATGACAGTCCTCGGCTCTCAATCCTTTCTGGAAATGGCCTTCTCTTGCTCAGGGTCACACTCCTTCCCAAGTTTAGTACATCCGATGACTGATTCACACAGGCTTCCCCTTGCTTCATGAAAGGACGACACTGAATCCAAGTTTCAGAGCTTCCTGTACGGTCAGACTTTTATTTACTAGATTTGATTTTAATAAACCTTCCTGGAACTGAATTTAAACCTCTTTAAAGGAAGTTTTGGATTAGATGAAGTCCAAATCGTCTTCTAGGTGTATCATTTGTCTTATTTATACATTTTGTTTTGTTTTTAAATTAGGAAACTGAGAATCAGAGAAGTTAGGTGTTTTGTTTAGTCACAAAGCTAGAATAAAAGTATCTGGTTTTACTGACTTGACATTATTTTTACTACACCAATTTGTTTTCCTAAATATTCTTTTATCTTAGAATATTCTTGTTTTTCCTATAATCCACAGATTTAAAAATGTTCAGTAATTCATCTGTTTTAAAAATAGTTTTATCTAATTTTGTAATGTCTTTGGTAATAATTCTTCATATTCTTTCCCTTTGAGAGAAGGCATTTTATATGACAGGAGGAATTTCATGTCTTAACTGTCCAGTGTTTTTTTCCTCTGTTCTAATGTTTGCTATTGTTTTTCACCACAAGAGGGCTTAAGAACCTCACCTATTAGTTGAGTTGCTAAGGAGACCTTAGAAACTTTTTAAAGCTCTTGACAGATAATGATTCTGTATAGAAGGTATGGATATGAGGTTTATAAACAATTAGGATTATGTATTATCTTTCATTTGGCTCTTAGAATTTGAGTATGACAGGAAGAGGGATAAGGCGTGAGGAAAGCAGAGAAAGGGCCATGAATTTAAGTCTGTGGTGCAAGGCTCTGCTATTAAAGGACTTAGGTATCCTTTTTTTTTTGGTAGAAAAAACAGGATTTCTTTAGTGGTTTGAACTTTGGGACATCTTCGTACAGATTTAAGGGTTACCAAATGATAGTCTAAATCTAAAATTCAGACATGGAGTGATTTTTAGTCCTCCCACCCCCTTCCAGGACAGTGGAAGGTGTCTTGGAGACATGTTTTGTTGTCACCATTGGGGGGCGAGGGGAAGGTGTATTAGTGGGTAGAGGCCAGGGATGTTGCTAAATAACCCATTGAACAAGACAGTTTTCCCACAACTGAGAATTATCTGGTTGAAAGTGTTACTAGTGCCACTGTTCAGAAATCCTGATTTAAATATAAGAATGCCTTTAATCGGTCTGCTATAGAATTTTCCTTTTTTCTGAAAATTCTAGATGAAAGGGGAAAATGCTGGCTTGATATACTTAGTACTTTCTGTGCCCACTAGCACAGCCAATTTCAGATTCTGTTTTGATCTAACATAGACATGGAAGATCTCCAGATTCCCAATTCTTTCTTGCTTCTTACTGCTGCTCCTTAAAACCATAGTAACTCTGTTTTAATTTCAAGTGTTTTCTTGAAAATTGCTAAACAGAAAACAAATGGAGATATGAAAGTGGAAAAAAATTAGGTATTAAAATCTTACAGTATAATTACATTTCCAGTCTCCCTGGCTGAGATGAGTTTGTGCCCTTTACATTTGGGGAAAGACTCATACTGATTAACAACACTGCTTAGGTCTATGATAGTTAGTAACTCATGTTTCATTTTTGTTCTTTACCAGCTCTGTGCCCTTGGGTAGCACACGAATCGCTCTGAACTTCCTCATTTGTAACATGGGAATAATCCTCATAAGTTTCCATGAGGTCAAAGACTTTGTTATGTTGCTCACCTAATGTGTCAGTACCTGGGACGAGGTGCATGTTAGATAAATACTTACTGAATAAATATGTAAACCCTGGTGCCTGCATAATACCCCGTAAGATTTCATGTTTTAGTATTGGTATGTGTTAAGAAGATGATCATATTCAGGTTCAATATTAAAGTATGCCATAATTTTTCAGCATTTTCAAATAGCCACCCTGTTTCTTTTCCTATTAGTTGATGATGTGCTGAAAAACCCCATTTCATCAGCATCTTAAAGGAATGAGTCATCTAAATATATAAGGCCTCACTTTAATCCCACAGTGCCTTATCTGGAACCTTTAGCAATTGCTCTGAACTCTGCAATTTGTTCAGAATATAGGGAATTAAGACCACTCATCTTATTGTTTTCACTGGGGAAACTTATTATCCCACAAAGAATATATTTTTGATGTTTTAAAGCTGATTGATGCCAATGGTGGCAAAAGTATATTTTCACAAATCTGTTGGAGATTCCATAATCACATGTGTAGCCTAAATTCTTAACTAATAGACGACACAGCCATTACAATGTAGCAGGTTAAAGTACAGATTTTATATTGGGGTTGGAATCCCACTGCGCTCTTTCACTTACCAAACATTTGACCTTGGGCAAATTGCTTAATTTCTCTAAATCCCCACTTTATCATAGGTGTCTCTTCTTAATATCTATACCAAGGGTTGTTTTGAGGATTAACTGATGAATTCAGAGTTAGTACAGTGCCTGGAACACAATAAGCATTTATTAGTAGTAACTTTTGTTATGATTCAAAATTTGTGCTACATTTGCTTCTAAAAGAGGATTTGGATTTGAAGTTGGGATCAGAGCCTGTATCATCATCATCATCATCATTATCATTGTCATCGTTGTCATTACCACCATCACTACCACCAGCACAGTCCCTTTCATTAATATAGCATGATTTCTTTTATTTTCTTACTATTTTTCTATTTTATTTCCAATTTATCATCCAGTAGGATAACTTGCAATCCCTGTGAACTCAACATGTTAAAATTCAAATTATTATTCCAACTCATACACTACCACCAAAAAATAAACAAAGTGAAACAAAACCTTCCTATTTCCTATATATGTGTGCTGCTTAGAATGCTTTCCCCACCCCATACCTATTACCTATTTGTGTGACAGAAATTATAGACGCTCTTCAAGAACCAGATTCTCTACCCATTATTACTGGATCGAGCTGTAACATTGTGCATAGTATTTCATTGTGTTTTTGTGTTTATTTTCTTCATTTATTCAAATAGGCTATTGGACAAACAATGTCAGCCAGGCACTCTTTCAGGACAAAGTGAATGTAAGTCTGAAGGTAGAAATCATAAGGTAGTTTGTACCTATAGAACTTAGCAGAAAGTTTGGCACCTGTACTTGTTCAGAAAATGCTTCAGTCCATCATGATTAAATGGATCCCTGGTGAAGGCCAATGAGAAATCATTTAATTGGCACTATGGCTCTTATTCAGAAAAATTGTAGCTCTAAAGTAGTGGAAAAGTGCTTAGCCCATTCTTTGATTAGAGACTGGTTGGTGTCCTTGTTTTGTTTGCTAATAATTTAGAGATGACAAGGTAATTTGCCATACCTATTTGCCCAGCGAGTTCCAGTCTTTTGAACCATTGAGGTTATATTCTGAACTCATCTTTTCTCAGAGGATGTCATTCTGAGGGTAGTATCTTCCCTCCCCTGACTCAGATATTTTAATTTGATGTATTTCATACACACAGAAGTAATAGTTTAATGAACCTATGCACTCTGTACGTGTATTATCACTTGATAGTGTTTTCCATATTTGTGCACTCTTTCTCGCTATAGCATGACTCTCCTAAGCAAAGAGACTTTAGCCTATAAACCACAATATCATATCATCTCCGAGAAATATAACATTGATATAATATTATCTAATATAGAATTTGCATTCAAATTTCCTCAACTATCCTTTTAAGGAATTTTTTGATACCATGTCCAGTCATTTTCTAGGTATTTCCTTTGTCATGTCTTTAGATTCCTTTAATTTGGAGTAATTCCCTCACATGTTTTGTTTCTGTTGTTGTTTTGTCTTTTATGTAAAAGGTACCACAATCTGGATTGCTTTATTGTTTCATTATGATTAAAATCAGACTAAATATTTTTGACAAGAATATTATATAGGTGATATTGTGTATTTCCCATTGCATCACATCAAGGGGCACATATTTTTTCCCAATATTGGCGATGCTAAGTTTGATCACTTGGGTAAGACTGTGCAGTCAGATCTCTTTGGCATAACTGTACCTTTTTTTTTCTCTGTAAAGAGCAATCTCTGGAGTGATAGTTTGTGATCACATGACTTTCCTGTTCTCCCAAACTTTTCACCTAATGGTTTTAAATCCACTGATGATCCTTGCTGGAATACAGTTGTTACATTGGTAATAGCAAAATTTTAAATGTCTGTATGTATTATTCTTTTTGTATTTATTAGTCAGCATTCTTCTGTAAAGGAGAGTTCTCCTTCTTTCTCCCCTTGCCCCTTTTATGGAATATTTTGATGGGCTCTGAATCCTTTTTAAAAAATATTTCAATGTGTTATGATCCATTACCATCATATCATTATTTTTGTTTTTTGTTTTTTTTGCATGGGCAGGCACCCATTATTGTTTTTAATGTTCCAGTTCTCTTTAATTTGGCTTCTGGTACCCCTTCAATCAGGATCCTGTCTCCTTTTAGCATGTCCTCATAAGTCTTTAAGCCCTTTTTACCTTGTGCTATTTTTGTCCAGACCTGGAATCAACAGTTTCTCCAAGGAGCCTTTGAGTGGGGAATAATATTTAGAAACCAAGATTTGGGTTCTAGTTATGTCCATTGCTTCCAGTCCTTTTAGGTAGACAAAAGTATTCAGTTCAAATCCAATACGTAGTTTTGGGTGTTAGCTTATAAACTATAGACGGTATTTGTAAATTCAAGCATTGTAACAATCCCAGGTAATACTTATAATGGCAGCAAGCAATTTCCTAGGAATAGTTTACTTTGTGCAAATTTGTTACCTTTTTTCCTATAATATATATCTAGGTTTCCTGAGTTTTTTGATGGTAAAAAGACTGGATAATATCTGAATAATGTAGGTACTGATTTTTAAATCTATATTTCAAAAATAAATCATTTTACTCAAAAGTTTGGAAATTCATAAAATAATTTTTAGCACTTTATAGATTCATTTCCAGTTTACCTACAGGTTCTGTGGTTCTCAGTGTGATCCTCAGACCTCTAGAGATCCTTGAGACTCTTTTGGGAAGTCTGAGAGGTTAAAATTATTTTCATGATAATTCTAAGATATTATTTGCCTTTTTCTCTATAGTGGTATTTCCACAGATGATGCAAAAGTAATTGTATGCAAAATTGCTGGTGCCTTAACATGAATCAAAGCAGTGGCACCAAAGTGTACTAGTACTCTTGATATTTTTTAGCACAACACACTTGCAGGGTAAAGAAGGCAATTTCAAATAAGATTTCCTTGATGAAGTAGTAAAAATTATAATTTTATTTGTTATTGACCCTCTCATACATGTTTTTTTACTAATCTGTATGAATCAGTATGCTGAAATGCAGATACACATAAAGCACTGTCACTACTTCTGAAATGTTTTGGTGAGTTGTATAAACAACTTTTTCATGGAACTCCACTTTTACTTGCAAGAATAGCTGATGATAAATTATGGTTTTTCAGACTTGAGTACTAGGTAGACATTTTTTTAAAAAATGAATGAAGGGTGTCTATATTGTTTCAGTGAAAACAATTGATATTATTTGTTGCCATTGACACAATTTGCATTTTTGAGAAAAAATTAGAATTTGGGGAAATTTGTATCTGCCACCATGAGCTTAATAGCTGTGTTAGTTAGATTCAGTTGTCAACTTGGCCAGGTGAGCATACCTAGTCTTGTTGCTGCGGACATAAGCCAACGGTACGTGAACCTCATCTGTTGCCAATTACATCTGCAGTCAGCTAGGAGGCGTGTCTGCTGCAATGAGTGACGTTTGGCTTAATTGGCTGGTGCTTAAATGAGAGAGCGTAAGGCAGCACAGCATAAGCAGCTTGGCATTCCTCATCTCAGCACTTGCAGCTCAGCCCAGGCCTTTGGAGATGCAGAAAGAAGTCACCCCGGGGAAAGTTGTTGGAACCCAGGGGCCTGGAGAGAAGACCAGCAGAGACCATCCTGTGCCTTCCACGTAAGAAAGAACCTCAGTGGAAAGTTAGCTGCCTTTCCTCTGAAGAACCAACAAAAT
>PVIY010042929.1:0-20615 GCA_004026745.1 Myrmecophaga tridactyla | reverse complement strand
TGGAAGGTCATAATTCTGGTGTACAAGGAGAGCCTCTCTGAAGAGGTGACTTTTAAGCTGAGGGCCGAAGGGCAAGAAGAAGGCTGCCATGGGGACAGGATGGGGCCTGGGCTGCTGGGAGAGGGCAAGCACGGGCAAGCCCCTGAGGTTCCCGGCGTGTTCAGGCATAGCAAGGGGGCCAGTGTGGAGCAGAGTGGGAGGTTAGGGGTGGGGAGGAGCAGAGAACAACAGAGAGGTTGGCAGGGCTGCATTAGGGAGGAGTTGCGCTGGGAGTTGAGTCTAAGGCTCCCGGGAAGCCACTGGAGGGTTTTAAAAGCAGGGGGGTGCGGAGAGGGATTGGCACTTTGAGATCCCTCCAGCTGCAATGTGGCGAGCAGACCGCAGAGGGAGCCAGAGAGCAGCGGGAAGATGAGCGAGGAGATTGGGGCAGGCGTCCCAGCAAGAGATGCTGGGGCTCGGATGCAGGTTGCCATGGCGACGAGACGCCAGGTGGGAGGGCGGGCCGGAGATGTTTTAGAGATGGAAAAGACAGACCCTGTAGGGGGACTCTGAGTACCAAACCCGGGAAGTCGAGCTTGACTAGGTGTGGGGAGCCCCGGGGTGGGGATGGGGGTGGAGGGACAGTGGGGGTGGGGCCTCAGGCCATCTCCCCACCCTGGCAGGAGGCCGCCACGTGCCTGCGCAAGTCCAAGTTGCTGATGGCGGCCGTGCTGAGGGAGCCGGGCCTGCTGCGCCTCCAGCGCGAGGGCGGAGCCACCCTGGCCGGGCTGCGGCGCGAGGCCCGCGGGCTGCGGTGCAGCCCTGACGTCAGGTGCGGACACCCCGGCCTCTCCTCCCACCCACAGCCTGTCCTCCCGCCCAGGCGCCCGGGGCTGGGGCCGCCGCCGAGGGGTGGGCGCCCCGGGTCCGGGTGTTTGCAGGACGCTTGTCCCCACGCTGTTTCTCCTCCCTTCTCCGCCACCCCTCCTTCAGCCCCGGCCAGCGTCAGCCCGAGGTGGCTGGCTTCTGCCCCTTTCTGGTCGCCGTTCTGTACCGAGCACTTTCTCCGGCCCACACGCGGGGCCGAGCTCCTTCCGAGGCCCGTCCCGTTCACTCCCGAAGGACCCCCGGGAGGGCGGCTTCGTCCTCGTTTGGCCGCTACGAGGGGTCAGCGGAGCAGAATAGCAGCAGAGGTTGGGGACTGGAAGCCGGGCCCGCGGTGCTGAACCCCGCAGCACCCGCCTCCCCAGCAGAATAAACAACATACGTTCCCGGAAAGCCTTTTCTTACATTTTCTTTAAATCCAATTTTCTTAAACTTAAGGGGCACAGGAAAGTCAGTAATTAAATTGGTGAATAATTATAAAAACGTCTATTGAGAACCAGCACAGCTACGCATATTCAGGAGTCAAGGGCAAAGTTTGCATCAGCCTTTTACGAACAGTGTATTTATTTTATTAACCCTTAGTATGGGTGCAACATTGTTTTAGGGGCTTTACAAATACTGACCTGTTGAATTCCCACCCATGACGTTGATCCTGGAGGCATTCCCACGTTATACTGGGGAGCCACACAGCTGGGACGTGGCAGAGGTGGGATTTGAACTCAGGCAACCTGGCCCCAGAATCTTGAACCTGGCACCCCGAGCTGAGCACCCAGACTCGGGGTGGGGGAGAGGGTGGCCAGGTTCTCTGAGAGGGGGGAGAGGGGCTGTCCCCCTACCCCTCACGCTGCCCTGTGGGCTTGGCACAAATGAGCCCCAGCCGCTCCAGTCCGGCCGCCTTAGGGGGAGGCAGGCGCGCGCCGCGGGCAGCTCCAGCAGGGGGCGCTGTGGGGCCGCCGGAGCTCTCAGCCGGGTCCCCGCGCTCCCGCGCTCGCGCCCCGCCCGCCCCGCCGGGTGAGCGAGCATCTTCCATCCCGGGCCCGCCCCATCGGGGCCCCAGCCCTTCCCTCGCGCGATGGTCAGGTGGGGAGACCCAGGCGGGGCAGACTTCCCCTCTTCTTTTTCCCCCCCTTCTGAAGAGGTTCTAGGGCCCAGGAGGGTGGGACGGGATTTGAGGGGCTTGGGGAAAGGTCCTAGAGCTCTCCTTTCCCCCAGATGGCACCACGCCTGAACCCCCTCCCGCCATCGGCACCCCTTCTTCCTGTCTTGCCGGCCTTGACCATTCTATTTTTTAATTAAGTACAGAAAATGTTTTAATTCAGGCTCCGCGGTGTTGAGCGCCTCCGGTCTCAGCCCTCGGGGTCTGTGACACGGTGGCCGGTGGCCGGGCAGAGGGCGCCGGGCAGCCATCAGCAGCCTTGCTAAGAGCCTGCGCTTCCTGGGTGCTGCGCACTTTGTCAGGGGCTTCAGGGCCTGAGGGCAGCTTCTCAACCCTGGCTGCTCCCTGGAGCCAGCAGACAAGCTTTAGAAAGGGCTGATGTCCAGCCGCGCTCCCAGTGTGACTGAATTGGCTTGGGGTGGACGCTGGGAAACAGGATTTTTTAAAGCTCCAGGGTGGGGATGGGGGCACGTGTGTATAAGGTCAGCATTGAAAGCCAGGGTACTGGATCATTTAATCCTCACAACCACTCAATGGACGGGGTCCTGTTATTATCCCCTCTTTACAAATTAAAAAACAGAGACAAAGGAAAGTTGAGAAATTTGCAGAAAGTTCCCTTATTGGAAGGTGGCAGAATTGGGATTTGAACTCAAACCTGTTCAGCTCTGTTCATATCCTCACAGGAAGAGGGGAAGTTCATTTCATTTCCTGTTGTGTCCTCTGATCCTCTGGGCTCATGGAGGCCAAGACTAAGGCCCAGAGAGGGGTAGGGACCTACCCAAGGTCACACAGCAAATCAGCAGCTGAAATATCCAGGCCAGGGCCCCAGAGTGAGGGGGAGTTGTGGGGAGTGGGCAGACCTATGAGCAGAAGTTCTGTGCAGGGTGGGAGGTGGTGGCAGGGAGTGGTTCTGGACCTTCTGTCACCCTCCTCTGCCTCCCAGGAGCCACCTGGTCGAAGCCACTGCCCTGTACAGCCTCGTGGATGAGCAGCTGCATGTCCTGGTCACCATGTCCAACCACTTCCTGAGGAGGCTGGAGCTCCGAGTCCGCCTGGGTGGCCTGGAGGCTGCTATCCACCAAGTGAGTGGGGCAGCCGGCCCCCAAGAGTGAGGCCCTACCCCAGCAGGGAACAGGGAGCAGGGCTGGGGGTCCTTCAGGGGCCAGGCAGGCATCCTTGGAGCATACATGGCACACTACATGGTGCTCAATAAACGTCCAATGAGTGGAGACATAACCGCAAATCTGCACATATTGAGCACCAACTGTGTACTAGGCCTTGGGCCAGGACCTTTGCATGTATTGCCACTTCCTTACCTCTTCAACTCCTAGTGATATGAGAAGGTGGCAGAATTTCCCTCACTGCACAGATGAGGAAACCAAAGCCAAGAGACTGTGTCAGCTTCTGTGCAGTCACACACCTGGGGGTCTGATCCCGGAACCCACGCTTGGCCCCATCACTGATACCTAGGACCACAGCACCTGTTCACTGCCTGGGGCAGTGGGGCATGGTGGCCCCACACATGGATTCCAGAGCCAGACAACCTGTGTTCTAGTCCTGGCTCAACCATTTACTAGCATGGTGACCCTAGACAAGTTATTGAACTATTTGGTGCCTCAGTTTCCTCATCTGTTAAATGGGGAATCGCATTAGTGCCTGCCACATTGGCCTTTGTGCGGATAAATGGAGTTAATGTGTATTCTTTAAGACACCCCAGAATAAGGAGGAGACTTCAGCTTAAGGAGTCAAGTGCTGTTTTACACCCTCTGACCCTCACTGAATCCTCACATCTGCCCCTGTTTTACCACTAAATAAAACAAGGCCCAGAAAGGGGAAGTGACTTGCCCACTTCACGCAGTGATTTCATGGCAGGCCCATGCATCTCTATAGCAGGCAGATTTCTCTCCGGAACTGTTTGCACACTCCCAGGGACAGGGAGCTCATCACCCCTGAGGGAGCCCCTTCTCTGACTCGGAGGCATGAGTGGATGGAGTAAGCCGGAGTTTACCACCCTGCGACTTCATTCAGACAACTGTATACTGAGAGCTTACTCTGTGCAGGGTGCCGGACCGGGCCAGATGGGGCCCCACTTGGGGAGCCCTTTTCCCTTCAGACATATGAAGAACGTGCCCCCGCTCCCTTCTCCTGCTTCTTCTCCTGTCCATACTTGGGTGGGTTTCAATCCAGGCTGGTGGGTGCAGGCCCAGCCCCTGAAGGACTGAGGGCGCGGAGACACAAGCCTGCACGGAGGTCAGGGAGCCTGGTGTCTCCCTAGCAAGCCCGCAAGTCCAAGCCTCCCTTCCCTGCCCAGGTCAGCGACTGGATGGAGCAGGAAGGAAGCCGCTGCCTGCAAGCGCTGTCTCCCAAGGACGGAAGCTTGGAGACAGTGGAGAAGGCCCATGCAGAGTTGGAGGAATTTTTCCTTCAGGCCGCAGCGCGTTCCAAAAATCCTCGGGGCAGACCTGGAGCAGGTGGCGAGGGTACGGGGTGGGGGCGGGGGCAGTGCTCAGGCAAAGGAGTGGAGGTAGGAAAGTGCAAGGAAACTTCCAGAGACGGTGAGGAGACTAGCTGGGAGCATCAGGGTTCAGGTTCGATGTCATCTCAGGAAGCCTTCCCTGAGGGCAAGTCCAAAGACAACCTGTCTCAGAGTTCCCTGGAGGGTTTAGTAAAATCTGGATTCCAGGGCCAAACCCAGAGCTATGGGGTCAGCCTCAGAGAGCAGGGCCAGGAATCTTTTTTATGTGACTTAGCCTCTACCTCAGCCCTCAGGAATTCCCACTGAGGGACCGGAGGGACAAACAGAGAGACAGACAGAAAGGGGGGAGGGAGCTGTAAGGACATAAGGGAGGGGCCCCTGATCCAGACTTGGGGGCAGGGAGGCTTTCTGGGGGGCGGGGACCGAGGCCCAGCTAGGAAAGTGTGTTGTGGGGCTTCCGGAAGCACAACTGGGAGACCCTTACAGGGTGCTGAGCCCTGTGGAGTGAGTGCCATTAGGGTCCCCATTTCATAGATGAAGAAACTGAGGCTCAGGGGGGCCAGCAGAGGTTACTGACCTCTGGGAGAGGTGGGAGTTGAGTGGGCACCTCTCCTGGCCCTGCTCAGGCCCAGTACCGCCACGGCCTGGAGCTGTCCAAGCAGGCGGCCCAGCTGGGAGCTGCGGACCGAGAGGCGGCCGAGGTGGGAGGAGCAGGGTTCCCCGAGCTGGCATCCTTCGCCGCCACCCAGAAGGCCTTCCAGGTGCTGCTGACCCACTTCTACATGGCGGCCGAGCGGCAGCGCACGGACCTCGGGACGCTGCTCCACCTCCACCGCTTCTGCAGAAAGGTGAGCCCTGCATAGACCCCCAACCAGGGCGCCGGCGCCGGGAGCAGCCTTCACACGCACGAGGCTCGCCGTGATTCACTCCCTGAAACCCAGGCACCAGCCCCATGAGGGGGAAAGAGCATTCCCCACATTTTTCAGTTAGTTGTCACCTTCCTTAAGCAGGTCCAGCTGACCCCTGACTCCAGCTCGTCCCACACCAGGCACCCTCCCAGCAACTGGATGTCAGCTCTTAAAGGATCCTCAGAAAGCACCTGTTTCTTAAACTTTGGGGTTGAGGGAGGTAGCCTAGGCCCTTCTGAGAATCCCCTCAAAACTGGGCATTCCTCCCACATGTAGATCTCTGCAGGCAACTTCAGGGGGTCTAGGACCATTCCAGAGGGTTCAGGCTAAGAATTTGGTCTCTGTTCCAGAGTTAGGGAAACAGAATCAGAGAAGGGCTGGCCCTGAGCTGAGGTCACACAGCAAACCAATAGTAAACTCCCATTCTAGTGCTCTTTCCTTTGCTTCCCTGTGCCCTGGCCAAAGTGATGGTGGTGCAGGCTGGGACAGGAGGACAGTTGGCTGAGGGTGAACCCAGAGGCCTCAGTCCTCACCAGAGTTTGGCCAGGAGAAAGGAGGAGGGGGTGACTCTACTGTGTGTGTGATGTGGGGTGAGACGTTGGGGCGGAAGACAAGAGGAATGTTCATTAGTTTGTATCTGTCATCTCTTGGCAACCCAGTGCAACAAGCTGATCAGCTCCACTTTACAAATGAGAAGACTGAGGCCCAAAGAGGGGAAGGGACCTTGCCCACAGAGCTGGAGGAAGGAAGAGCTGGGATGTGAACACAGATATACCTGCTCTATAACAGGCCCTCTTTGGGGTCCTTCTCCACGGAAAGGATGGCGGGGGTGGGGGGGGGGTGATATGGCAACAGATCCCCCTTGTCCAGGCAGTCATGGTAATGTTTAGACTATAATAAGGGGAGTGTGCACCGTGCCAGACTTTGCACACCTTACCTGATTTAGTTTTCACCATTTCTTTATGTGAAAAGGCACCGACATTGTTCCCATTTCACAGATGAGAAACTGAGGGCCATATCGGGAAGCAACTTGCTCAAGGTCCCCAGAGGGTCGGTGGTCAAGCAGATATGACTTAAGAGACCCCATCCCTCTTAAGTCTGTGTGGCCGAACTGCTTGTTTTCCTGATGGGAAAACTGAGGCCCATGGGGAGAAAGGAGCAGCATGGGAGAGCTGTGACCAGGCTGAAACGTGGTCGGCCCGAGGCCCAGGGCCCTCAGCTGCCCCACCCACACACCACCGAGGACAGAATGTGGGAAGGATCTGACCCCAACCTCACAGCTGTCAGCCACTCCAGCACATGGGGGATGGAGGACATGGGGGTCTCAGAGGGCAGCGGACGGCCCTTAAGTAGACCTGGGGGGAAGGTGGGACGCAGGTACGGGCAGTAACCTCAAGATCTCCCCTCCTCCCAGCTGGACTGAGGTCAGGGAGGGACGTAGAGGCAGAGTCTGAAACTTAGAGTTAGGGGGCGCACATGCCTGCTACGGCTCTATGACCTCAACAACCCCCATCCCCACTCTGGGCCCCGGCTCTTCCTCTGTAATAAATAATAATTAATAATAATAGCTAATGCGTTTGTGGTTGTTCTTACATGCCAGGCCCTGTTCTAGTCATTTCACATATCAGTGCATTGTCACAAACATATGAGGCTGGTATTAGTTATTACCTGCATTTCACACGTGAGGGAACACAGAGAGGTCAAATAACTCACCCCGGGCCACACAGCCGGGAAGTGGGAGAACCGAGATTCAAACCCAGACCAGCTGGCTCCAGTGCCAGCCTTGCCAGGAGAAAAAGCATTAAATTAACTGTAAATAATCCCCCGGGACAGGATTTTACTTGAGTTTGGGATTATAATTATTAACCTCAGTATTATGTGAGTTATCATTAGCAGTGGTGGTGGGAATGCCTCAAGAGCACCTGAAGCTTCTAACTCTTGCTAGCTCATATCAGCCCATTCCAGCCCCATTGGCTTTCCCTGGATCAACCCAGCTCGTCCCAGCCCCGTGGCCTTTGCACTTGCTGTTCCCTCTGCCTGAAACATTCTTCCCTCCGCCTGGCTGCTCTCTTTCTTGACTTTCTTCATTCTCAGCTCACATGTCCCCTCCCCCAGAGGCCCCTCCTGGCCCACTCCCCATTTTCTCTCCCCACCCTGTTTTTATCTCTTGATGGTGCTCGGGGTGTCCTGAGGTCATGTTCTTGCTTCATTGTTTTCTTGTGTCTCATCTGTCTCGCCCTTTGAGGTGGGGCACCTCGAGGCAGGGCCGGCTCTTTCCCCGGTGCCCAGAGCGGGGTCACTGTGCTCCGTGACCGCCGTGGATGGCTGAGCGAATGGAGGAGGCATAAGCAGTGAGGCCGAGGGCGGGAGGTCCTGGCTCCCACCTGGGAAGGTGGAGTGTGTACCAGGCCTGGAGGCCGTTAGGTGGGAGGTGGCAGCCCTGCATTCCAGCCCCACTTCTGCCAAATCTCACTGTCAGATCTGGGCAGGCCCCCCTCTCTCTAGCCTTAAATTTTAACCCATACGACAAGGGGTTGGGCAACATAGCATCTGGCCCGCTTGGTCTAAAAGGCTGAGTCACAGGCAGACATTCCCAGGAGGAGGCTGCGTGCCATAGCTTTGGTGCTAAATAATAATAACACGATTGTACCACTAACGGAGATTTATGGAGCCCTTTCCCGGCCATGAGCTCCGTGTGCTTCTGCGATATGAAGCCATTTATCTAAAGACAAGTTCCCTTAATCCGCCCAAAGATGGTCTCCTCGGAGAAAATGGTTCTCCAGTCCCTATAGCCTAACAGCTTGCTGTCGGGTTCTAAATTAATGGAAAGAAAGATTATGTTTTTCACAAGCAGCTGGGAATGGGTTGGCTCCTTTGCAGTTTGCAGATATTGTGTGGATGAAGCGGGGACAGGCAGAACCACAAAATGGGGGCAGAGGCCCAGCTGGACGAAGGGGTGGCTTCCAGGCCTGGCTTGGCCAACTGTCTCCCTTTGTGACTGGGAAGGCAACCCATAGATAAGCCCCCACCCCCACCCCAGACGTATCTCCTTTTGGGCAAGGAGGTTCTTGGAAGACATTCTCTCAAAGGCCAGACAAATTGGAGTTGAATCCCTAGTTGTCTGAATTCCTGAGTGACCTGGGGCAAGCAACGTCACTTCTCTGGGCCTCAGTTTCCCCCTCTGTAAAATGGGCTGTTGATATTGCCCAGTGTGATCACAAATAAGAAGCAGGGGCCTGGCACACAGTTGGTGCTTAATAAGCATTAGCCAGATCCCTCCCTTAGCACCACCCTTAGGGGTTTAATACAATCCTAAAATCAGAGTTTCAGCATTCAAAGGGCTTTCCATGATCATGTGGTTCACAAAATGGGAAACTGAGACCCAGAGAGAGGTAAGTCTTGGCTGGTGGCCGTAGGTCTATTAGAAGATACCAAAAAATCCCAGCGCTGTAGGGACTGTTTGCAGGTGGCAGTACGCCGGCCACCCTGGGGAAGGGAGCACGTCGCGGTGGAGCTGAGGGAGGGCCCTGACGTTGATTGGGCACTTATTGGTAACTCAATTGAATAACTAGTCATCAGATTCAGACAGGCACCTCCCAGCCCTCGCGGAGTCCCCAGCGTTCTGCTCCAAGTTGAGCCTCCACCTCTCTCTCTCTTCTTGTCCCCCAGATGACCTGGTTCCACATGGACTGTCAGGACCTGATGACCCAGCTCGGGCTGGGCAAGGCCCAAGGGGCCAGCGCTGGGGACCAGCGCCGCCTCCACCGCTACCTGCAGCGGCTGATGTCCGAGTTCCCTGCTGAGACGCTCATGGCCGTGGGGCTGCAGGTGGCTTCGCTGAGCCGGGAGGGCCTGGACCGGGCCCTGTGGGAGGCAGCCCGGGCCCAGCACCGGGAGATCCAGGCCCTCCTGAAGAAGGCGGTGGCTCACTGCCCACAGCCGGCAGCTCCCACGGCTCATGTGGCACACCCGGAACCAAGGGGGGCAGCTGCCAAGGGCCCCGGTCCCAATGGAGACATCACCTCCGGGGGAAGGCGGGGCCTGCCCTTACAGGACTCCCTGGGCGTGGATCACTTGCCAAAATCCTGTTGGCCTCTTCGGGCCACCCGAGGTGGGCAACAGAGGAATTTCCAGCCTGGCCCTCCACCCCAGGAAGTTGGCCAGGCTGGGGTGATGGATAAAGGCCAAGGCCTCCAAGAGCGCCTTGATCCTGCCCCTGAGTGACCCCCCCCTGACATCCTCTTCTCCTGGCAGCAGCCCCCCAGGCAGCTGGGCCCAGCACTCGCAGCCAGGTCCCCTGCCTACCGGGGTCAGCCTCTCCTCACGTGGGACAGACTCACAGACATCTCTGGAGGGCTCACCCCAGATAAGTCCCCATGTGTCCCTCTAGCCGGGACCCCCAGGCTCCAAGGGATGGCTGCTGGAGAGGGAGCTGGGGAGGCCCGGGCAAGCTCCAAGGTGAGGGTCCTGGTCTCTTTGTGCAAGGCCGTTCGTGTGCATCGGGCCTGTGCACCTACCTGCTCCAGGAACACTCCAGAAAGACGCGAGTGTGGGCCAGGACCGGGAGGCAGTAAAGCTTGTGGCTGCACGACTCCGGGGTCTCGCTGCGGGAAGAGGAGGTGATTTGAACCCTTCCCACGTTCTCCCTGTTAGGCCGAACGCCCACCTGGAGTTCAGGGAAGTACAGAACCTTCCCTTTGGGCAAGAGGGGCTCAGTCAGCCTCGCCCAGAAGTCTCAGGGTGGGGAGATTGCAAGTGGCTCTTATCTTAGGGTTTCCACGGAAACAGACCCGAGACAAAGATTTGGGTGTGTGTTTATATGGCCCTGAGCCCAGAACGGCTGGAGGGGGCTGAGGCCGTGGTTGGGGCCGTGGGCGCGGGCAGGATGCAGCCCGGGAAGGGTGCCTCGGCAGGTGCTGGCAGCTGGGGCTCCATGCCACCGGGACAGCCCCGTAGGGACATGCCACAGAGTTGGCCCAGCCCAGGGCAAGGCGGGGTATCTGGTCACCAGCTCCCACCAGTTTATTGGCTGCAGGTGGCTCCCAGGAGGTGTTGATTCCCCAGCACTTCTGGATGGCGGCAAATCCATTCCCAAGCCACAGAAAGGCCGTGGACAGGGCAGGGGGAGTCCCCCCCTCCCCCGGACCTGGAAACAGAAGGGTGGGGGCGGGGCCATGCAGCCTCAGCTGCCCTTTCCCCCCGCCCCCCTGCTCCCACCCCACCCCCCGCGGACAGGGGCCCATCATTCCATCATTCTCAAGGTCAAGGAACCCCACAGGATCTCATCCTTGCACTGGAAGAGGAATGTCTCCCACTCTCCTCCCCCCCATCCCCCTGCTGCATCCCCCACCCAGGTTTTGTCTCCTTCCCCTCCCTCCCCACTGGGTCACCTGGATTCTGCTTCTTCCCTCCCCCCAGCCCCCCGGCCCCCCGGGCCCTCCCCTTCACTGCACCCAGCCTCCTGGCTCCAAGTGTCCCAGGGCCGCTGCCGGCGAGGTGACCTGGTGGGGGCAGGGGGGCATCCTCGGCTGCAGGGCTTGGGGACTGTGGGGTCCTGGGCTGGAGAATCTAGAAGACAGCCACACCTTCCACATGTCCGGATTTACCCCTGAACTTTGTTAGGCTGAAAGAGGGCTGGCCTCGGATGCATTACCACGTCTGCCTCCTGGAAGCCTAGCCCTGGAAATGTCCCTGCTCTGAGAAAGGGAGGGGACACGCGTCCTCCCACAGATGAGGCTGGGGCACGGGGGAGAGGGAGAGGCGGGGCTGGCCGAGGAGGGCACACAGGGTTTCTCAGAAGTTACTTCAGCAGAGGGAGTGTTGCACAAACCTCAGCGTCGGAAAAGTCTTCAGGACTTTTCTAAGGCCCAAGATTTCTTTGAGTGTGGTCTAGGACCTGCCTGCCTCAACGCCATGACCAGAGCTGGCCAGAAGGCTGCTTCCTGGGGACCCCACCGCTGACAACTGGACTCAGGGCCTGGGGGCTGGGCTGGGGCTGGAGATCCACGTTTGTAACGGCCTCCCGTTTTCCCCTGTGCGTCAGCAAGGCCCTGGTGCTGTGGGCAAACCCATGGGGCTGGGGGCTGGGCTGGCTGCCCACCCAGGCCAGCTCCGAGTCCTGCGCTCTTTCCCCCACGTTCGGTCCAGGCAGGCTGAGGACCCAGCAGGCCTTTGCTCAGCCCATCTCCATCCACGCCCGCCACCTAGGAGGGAGGTCGCAGGCTCTTAAAATGCTGTAGCCATAGTAACGGCATCCAACTAGTGGGGACCACAGGCAGGGAGCCATGGAACCTGGGGTGCAAGGATGAAAACTGATTTTTGAGAGAGCACAGCTACTGCCGGAGGGGGGATGTGGTGCTACAGTAATCTTTGGGAAGAAGTCCCCAAGGTCACCTTTCCCTGCCTCCAGAAAGAACTGTAACCCCAAGCCCTCTCTTCTCAGCAGTCCCTGGGAGAAGAAGGGATGTAGGAATCGAATATAAAAATAAATATTCATAAAATATAAAAACAGTGAATAATAACATTATAGCCAACATTTATTTTGCATTTTCTCTGTGTCTAGTTTTGTGCTGAGCCCTTTACCGGGGCCTTACAGGGTTCATTGTTTTTTTCACAACAATCCTATGAAGTTGGTACTGATTTCACCCCATTTTACTGAGGAGGAAACTGAGGCTCGGAGAGGCTTGGCGCCTTGCCCAGTGACACACAATGGGTGGCAGCACCGTGAGCGGCAGAGCTGGGACTGGTGCTTCGGACTCACCCTCAGGCAAACCTATGCTGGTGGCCTCCGGTGACAAGGACTTCCATCCTCTCAGCAGTCCTACCGCACCTGGCCATTGCCACTTACCCAGGAGTCTTTGGCGGGCCTGGGTTCCATCCCCTGGGCAGCACTTGAAGCTGGGTCCCACACGAGGCAGTGTGGCATAGGAGTTAGCCGCTGGGGTTCTGGAGTTGGATGGAGGGGTCCTCACCCAGGCACCACCTCGGAGCCGGCCGTGAGAGCTTAGTCACACTGTAGTACTGGCCTCTGTTTCTCACAATAAGGATGACAAGTCAGAGACTTTGTTCTAAGGATTAAACGAGCTAATGTATGCGAAGCCTTGGGTACCACGACAGGATGTCTAGTAGTAAACATTGGCACAGGCTGCCAGCCTACTTCATGACCTGAGAGAACAGAAAGAGATTTCTCCAGGGGCCATCAATAGACATACCCAGTGATTTCCAAAGAGTTTTTCTAAGGCTCTTGCAGATGCCCTCGTAGGTTTCCTGGAACCCCAGCTGCCTGTCGGAGGCCGAGGGGCCTAATATACCCGCTTTTGAGAAAACCTGCCCTTGGAGGGGGCATGGTGTGCCCCCCACCCTGTGCCCGGCGGCTCCCCATCAGGGACGCCATGGCCAGGATTCTGAAGGCTTCCGTCTCTGCCAGGCTGCTCTGGGGAGGTGGCAGCCGCAGTGTCCCTCTGTGGGACTTTTTGACAAGCTTTGCAGCCTGTTCTGGCAGGGGGAATTTGGGGCTTACGAGGAACCCCAAATCTGCCCGTGACACTGCCGTGAGAGTCCCATCATGATGGGAGCCCCTTTATCAAGTCTGGGGGTTGATGGGCCAGGGGTGGCCAGAGGAGTGCGGGCTGGGAGTCAGGGCCTTGCAGACCCTGCCCACCCTGATACCAGCTCCCTGGTGGCTCGGGCCAGCTGACCCTCAGTTTACCCCTTGTGTTCAGGGGATTGTCAAGCCTTCTGGGCCTGGATAATAAGATCCGTGAGCTCTACCCCAGCCTTTGTCCTCCCCCGGGGAGCAGCTCTCTAGGGAAGGAGCAAAGCCTAGAAAGTTGGCCCGGCGGCAGCAGCCTGGGGCAGGAGCAGAAAAGTCAGGTTGGCAAAGGACTTTCTCGTCCATTCGTTTCCTCCTCCAATATTCACTGCTGCACTGGGGACCAAAGAAGTCGTGTTCTAGGATGGCCCCATTTTACAGATAAGTCCGAGATCTGGACAGGGAAGGTGACTTGCCCAAGGTGCCCAGCCGGGAAGGGGGTTAAGAAGCGGAAGCCTCAGATCTGGACCTAAAGTTCTATCGACGTCCCTCTTGTCACCCCTGTGCCCTGCGGTCACCACGCCAGCCCGGGCGGAGCAGCTGGCCAGGCGCAGGACACAGTCTGCCCTGATGAAACAGAAATGTCCTGTTCTCCGGGGCTGCGAATTGGCTTCTGGCCCAGGACAAACCCATCGGGCCCGAAACCCCACCCTCTCCCATCTGAGGCCGCAGCTGCGCAGCCAGCAAGCCCCGTGGACAGTGAGTGCTCCTCCTGGAGGACTGCACTCCTGGGGTCACTTCCTGCACTGCCTGGGACATGGCCGGGAGTTTGCGTGAACCCTCACTTTGCCCGTCTGTGGAACGGGGCTGGGGGGTTGGTGTCGTGTCCATGTGGAATTCCTGACCTGCCCTCCCACTCCCGAACATTCTCTCGGTCACCCAGGCTGGAGGCTGCAAGTTGTCCCTGAACGGCCCCTTAGCCCCTAAGCCTGCCCCCACAGTCTCGCTTTCATCCCCCACGTCCCCACCCTCATCCCAGGCCTCTTCCTTTCACCCCCGGACACCTCTAACAGGGTGGTGCACGGGCTTCTTGCGGCCACTGGGCCCCTTTCATCCGCCCTCCACGTGGAAGGGAAAGGGACCTCTGCAGAGGGTGAGATAACGTCAGGCCCTGCTTAACGGCTCTTCAGAGAAAACGCTCGCCGTGACCTATGAGGCCCTTGGTGGTCAGTCTTCTACCCGCTGCCTCAGCCTCCTCCCCTTACTCCCCAACCTCCCGGCAGTGCTGAGCCAGGCAATGCTGCCTTTCCTTCCAGTGCTCAGCCACCCCAATCTCTTTCTGAGGTCAAGTTCCTCAGAAGGAGCCCCGGCGTTGAGGACTCAGGCACAACTAGTTCCTGAAGTAGGCGATCCGGGGAGAAACGGGCAGAGAGCAGGGGAAAGCAGGACACGGAAGGGAAGGAAGCCAAGCAAGGGTGCAATTTTAGACTGAGCGCCAGGCCCTGCCTGATTGTATGGGGAACTGCTGCAGTGTAAGTGATGCCTCCAAGGCATTTCTGGCTTTTTGCAAAAGCCAGCTGCACCCAGTGGGACCCAGGAGCTGGAGGGCAGGCTTTGGGGGAAAGTTGAAGGTGTGGATCCTTAGAGGCGAAGCACACAGAAGCCAGAGGAGGGAAGCAAAGAAACCAGCAGCGATCAGGGGGGATCTGGGAGCACGGACAGTGTCTGCTAAAAGTTTTGCTCGTCTCAAGGCTTGGAAGGTTCTTCCCCGCCTTTTCTACTAGTTAAGCCCTCTTTATCCTTCAGAAATCAGCAACAGGGTCAAACTTTCCCAGCCACTCTGACAGGGTCAAAAACCCCTTTAAAAAAAAAAACCATGTTCTTCTCCTCATACACGGATCTCAACTGCCATTTTGCAATATTTTATTAATACCCACAATCCGTACTAAGCTATAAACTTCATGAGAAAAGGAATGGAATCTGTCCTATTCAATGTATCCCTGGTATAGGGAAGAAACCACAAAATTTGTTAGGTGAATGAATTAATGAATGAATGAATGCCAACTCATTGATTCTTGCAAGCTGCCTAGGGCACCTGTCTGGCTCAGTAAGAGAGAATTCTACAGTTGATTAATGATGTCTGCAATGGATGCAGGCAGGGTTAGAACTAGCAGGTGTGTCCCAAATTTGTTATCCCTGGGCTAGACTGGTCCACGCTTCAGGGCCCCCCATCAGAGGGCGCTTGGTACTGACTAGAAATGGAGTCTCACCTCTCCCACAGCTCCCAGGAGGGGGAGGGTGTGTATGGGTACAGTTGTCATCCCAGCTGGCCTTGATAATCAATCACACAGCCACGTGGTACCCATTAGGATTTGTCGCTGAGCCACATCCAGGTGTGCCAGGCAAGAGCAGGCAGGTTCATTTGCATCTCATCTACATGAAATTTGCATCCGCCTCCTCAGCTCCTTCTCCTTGCAATTTTCAAGTTAACATGTCATTACCACTCCTGGGAAGCCTGTTATTTCTTCATTTTGCTCTACCTTTTCCTACCTGGAGTGCACAGGGCCCTGGGCACAGTGGCAGGGACGTGGCCCTTCAAGCAGCCACAGAACAGCAGACACGAACTCATGCCCCCTTCTGGGAATAGCCTTCTCCCTTTTCTAAAAGTCAAAATTTTACACATCAGTAGGTGTAGTGATATTATACATCAGTAGATGTACAGACAACCAGCTTGCCACAGATTCTCTCATCACTACCCCATCCCCTGCCCCCAGCCTCCTCGTCCATCCTCTTTTCTTGTTTGAGCAAACTCTAGAGACTTCTCTTCCTTGTAATATGGACAAACAATGGGTCAATGATATGTGAGCTCAGGGGCCCCCAAAGGAAATTTTTGATGTAAAGGATCGGGTATTTGCCATCTCAAAGGGAACATCAAAGTTGTCATGAAGTGAAACCTTAAGTAGGGCATGAGAGTTTGTAGGTTTGTCCAGAGTGATGCCCCGATAAATCTCAGAGTGATCTGAACAGTGAATAAAGAAGTATTTGTAAAGCCCACTTTGGGGAATGGTGAGAAAGGGGGAAAATTCAACTTCCCCATTTGGAGAATTCCTGATACTTTCGCAAGCAGTGGGGACAACCAAATCAATAGGCCAAGCCCTCAGTCTTGAGGTTTGTTCATATGAAACTCAACCCCGCAAAGGATAGGCTAAGCCTACTTAAAATTGGGCCTAAGAGTCATCCCCAGAGAACCTCTTTTGTTGCTCAGATGTGGTCTATCTCTCTCTCTACCAACACAGCAAGCAATCTCACTGCCTCCCCCTCTCTACGTGGGACATAACTCCCAGGGGCATATAACCTCCCTGGGACAGAAATCCTAGAATGAGCTGGGATTCAGGATCAGGGATTGAGAAAACCTTCTCAACCAAAAGGGGGAAGAGAGAAATGAGACAAAACAAAGTGTCGGTGGCTGAGAGATTTTAAACAGAGTTGAGAGGTTATCCTGGAGGTTATTCTTACACATTATATAGATATCCCCTTTTTAGTTTAAGGTGTATTAGAGAGGCTAGAGGGAAGTGCCTGAAACTGTAGAGCTGTGTTCCAATAACCATGTTTCTTTTTTTTTGCATGGGCAGGCTCTGGGAATTGAACCCGGGTCTCTGGCATGACAGGCGAGAACTCTGCCTACTGAGCCACCATGGCCCACTCCAATAGCCATGTTTCTTGAAGATGAATGTATAATGATATAGCTTTCCAGTGCGACTGTGTGATTGTGAAAACCTTGTGTCTGATGCTCCTTTTATCTACGATCTTGACAGATGAGTAAAAAATATGGATTAAAAATAAATAAATAATAGGGGGAACAAATGTTAAAATAAATTGCGTAGATTGAAATACCAGTGAACAATGAAAGGAAGTGGTAAGGGGCATGGTGTGTGTGAGTTTTTTCTTTTTTCTTTTTATTTCTTTTTCTGGAGTGATGCAAATGTTCTATAACATGATCATGGTGATGAATATACTACTATGTGATGATACAGTGAGCCACTGATTGTACACCATGCATGAAATGTTTGTTATGTTAAGAATGTTCATGTTTGTATGTTGTTTTGGTTTGATAATACAAAATAAATTTTTAAAAAAAGTTGTCATGAAGATGAAACCCAGAACTTCACTAGTGTTACTTTTTCAGCCCTTATAGCAAGAAAATGGGACATTATAAACTCTTTAGAAACAGGCTTCCTGGCCTTGACTCTCCAAAAAGTCTTGCCTGACACCCTGCCCAGAGTCTGCCTCCTCCAGGAAGACCACCCAGTTGCCCCTACCCAAGTGAGAGGGACCCTTCCACATCTCTGAACCTCATACACTTTGTCAGTCTTTCAGCTCAGCACTCACTTGCTTACCCGGGGCTTTGTTTCCACAGAGCTGTGTACATTTTAAGGGCAGGATGGTACCTGAGGTCTCAAGGCCTGCCCCCCTCAGTACTTGGCATAGTTAATTTAGAACAATAAAACTAATGAAAATAATAATAATAGCCCCTCTTTGCTAAGCATTTATCCTGTGCCAGGCCTGGCTGAGGATAATTTGCCTGTATTTTCTCATTTCATTCTGACAACAGTCCTTTGGATGTAGGTGGGTTCAAGGGATGAGGATACTGAGGGTCAGAGAGGTTAGGTAATGTGCCCAAGCTCACACAACCGATAAACAGAACCAGGATGAGAAAAGCAAGCAGTCTGATTTCAGAGTGTGTGCTTTGAACCTCTACACAGAAACCTGAATCCCCCTTGGAGTGCCCGTCTCAAAAGCATATGCTCCGGAACTCTTCTGCCCCAAACTGTGGCTGGTGCCTGAGCATCTGATGCTAGTGCTTCTGATGTTTCAAGTTGAACAAAAGGCCCCATCAGTAGGGTGAGCTTGCCTCAAGACAGCCCCTGCTTGCCTCGGACAGTCTGGATTCATGCCTGCTGTCCTCACATAATTATTCATAGCTCCCCTGTCACTCCTCAAGGCTTTCCAGTTTGGTCAATAAGTTATAGAGTCGCCCTACCTGCTCTGGTGCATTCGCTAAAGAGCAAAAGCCCTGGGCACTGGGGGTGGGTAAGATGGGTAGGTGGGGTGCTGGCGGACTGGGACTGGGGAAGCTGAGTCCAGGGCAGCTTTGGGGCCCCTGTCGGGATCTGAGGATGAGTCATGGGACCTTCTGATCCGCTGGTCTGCAGGGACAAAGCGGCTGGCTCTTCCCTGCTCCTCACATTCCCACGTATCCCGCTGTCCCTGGGGAAGGAGCCGTGGGCAGGTCAGCCAGGGTTCAGCTGTAGCGTCTGCTCCTCACCTCCAGCTCCTCCAGATGGGGTGGCCCGGTTTCCTCTCTGGGCCTCTCTGTGCCCATCTGTTGAATTGTGGACACTTATCCTGGCTTTAACCGGCAGGATGCTGGGATGGGACGGCTCTGGGGTGGGACACCTGTGGGGCCCACCTGCTTCCACGGCCCCCGAGGAACTGCAGTTGACACAGCCACGTCCATGGGGCTTCTGGGAATTCCAACCACAGGACTAATGTGAATATAATTCTATTACATAATTATAATTATATAACAACATTGATGGTTACGAATAACTAAACCCATTTGCATGGGACTGTGGACCCCAAGAGGCCTCCACTGGGCCACCTCAGTGGATGGAGGTGGGTCAAGTACCAGCTTAGCCACTGGCTTACGTAAGACCCGGGCAAGCCCCTTTCCCCCGTGAGCTGGAGCTCCTTCCTCTTTCTTGCCTCCTTCCATTGTTGGAGAGAGGATCCGATGGTAGGAGAGATGGAAGTCTGGAAGGAGCTGGATTAGGCAACGGTCTTCAGTCCAACTGGGTGGGAGTTGGGGGCAGCGGGCGGTGTGCAAAGGCAAGTCTGGCTCTCACATCTCCCCAAAGGTCAGCAACTCTGATCTCGGGGTTTCCTTCCCCTCTGAAGTCTGCCTGCAGCCATGTGACCCTGACGTGCTCCCGCCTCTCTCAGGGGCCCTCTTTGGACCAGCTGCTCTCAGAGGGTCTCCGCTCTGTGGGCCCAGGCCAGGACCCCAGCTCGCCGCTCCGGCCCACAAGGAATAATCACATCCTCTGGCTTTGGGGAAGCGTTTCCTAATTGCTTTTATCTAAACACTTCCCCATCTGCTTGGCCAACCCTCCCGCAATGTCTGGGTCACCAGGGCAGCTGCGTGGGTGGGATTGCTTGCTTTTGTGTCCTTTGTTGTTTGTAAGAAAAAGGTTTAACAACTCTGAGTGCTAATATGTTCCCTGGGATAGCTCTGGAAGGAGAGCCGAGCTGAAGCGTGGCCTGGATTTTACGGGAAGAGGCATGGCTGACCCGAGCAGGGAGGGGTCCAGCAAAGCGAGATTCGAGATTCTTCGGGGCCCAGGAAACCCTCCAGGCCGTCACGCCACGTGTGTGCCACATTGTATTTTCCAAAGAAGGCCACAGGGACATCTCCCGTCCTACATGCCTTCCTTACTGGGTGGCCTGGACACGCTCGGTGGAGAGGTGGGTTTTTGCTCCCTCCCCAAGCCCCCAGCTGGACACTGCACGGCTCAACAGAGTCAGTGTGGGACTTTGTGGCTTCCAAAGTCGGGTCATAAAATGTACTTTCCCTTTGCTGGCCTGGACCCATCCGCCATGCCATAAGGAAACCCAATCTTCGAGCCCACGTGGTGGGGGTGGGGGTGGGGGTGGGGTGCATGCAGCTGTCCCGAGAGCCCAGCTCCCATCGCCAGGCCTGCACGGCAAGGTGCTCCTGGGTGACTCCAGCCCCCTTCAAGGCATCCCAACTGACCTTAGGGATTAGGACCAACTATCCTGACTCAGAATCCATGAGCATCATAAATGGAGTGTCGTGCCATTGTGGCACCTTGCTAGGGCCTGCCCCACCCGAAGTTCTAAATGCCCCCCCCCACCCAGGCCACTGGTGGCTCATCCCCCTTGCCTCACTGAACCTCACCTAGAACATCCCTCTCAGGTTCAGGAGAAGAAACAGGGGGGAGGGTCCACAGCCTTTAGCCCAGGTACAGGAAATGCTGTGATTAAATCAGATACCTTAGTGCAAGGGGCTGCAAATGACAGCCTGAAGACTGGCCTCCTGCCTGTTGGTTTGTTTGGTTTCTTTTTTTTGGTAACTATTTCTATCATAATGCAGCCATGCCCAGGCATTTATTGCCATAATCGCTTATGGCTGCTGTCAGCTCTGCTAGGGCTATGGCCTGCAAAGGTTGAGATATTTACCACCTGGCCCTTTATAGAAAAAGTTTGCCAACTCTGCCTTACAGACTAAGGAAGATGCTGCTCCTTCTAGAAGTCAAATTTCCCCAAAGGTCAATTGAAAAAATTCCCGCACTAAATTTGGTCCCAGGAGGTCTGGGTTCTATTCTCTTCCCTGCTCTAAATCTCCTTTTTCTCTTCTGCAAAATAGGGCAATAACCATTCCTGCTTCTGAGAGGTGCTGGGGATTGGGGTGGGGTGTCCGGAAGGAAGGAGGGTAAAGCCCCTCTGTGCACGTGCCCCCCCCCTCCCCGTGAGCTCAGGCCCAGCCCAGAGGAGCCCCTGGTTTTCAGGAGAGGCGGGGCTGGAGCTGGAGCCCCCAGAGAAATGAGCTCTGTGGCCCTGGTGATGTTAATTGCATAGATTTGCATAATGTGCTTGCAG
>PVIY010042928.1:0-20644 GCA_004026745.1 Myrmecophaga tridactyla | reverse complement strand
GGCAGAGAAAATGGCCAGCACATGCCCTGAAGCAGGATAATGATTGGCATATTTAAGGAACCACAAGCAAACCCCTGTGGCTGGAATGGAAGGCAGTGGTAGGACCTAAGATCAGAAAGATATTAAGTAGAAGTTCTCTTATGTGATGCTATTGTGACTATACATTCTTAGTCAAAAGTTGATAATATCAGGGAGTCATATAGTATGTACATAAATGCTTTAGTTTATTTTTATCTTTAAAAGTAAGGTTTAATTTCCCTAGAGTAAGTGCACAGATCTTAAGTGCTTGGTGAAATGCATTTTGACAGTTGTAAAAACCCATGTAGCACATGCACCATCAGAAACTCTATTGATTATATATTTCTGCTTTGTGATGTTCACTTTGTCCCCTGATGCACTGAATAGACACACACTGAACATGTATTGCTTCTAGAAGGATGAGTGAAGAGACAGACAGAATGCTGGAGTTTTTGCCTATTCTTTTGAACATGATCCTGAAGATAAGATTATTACTACTACCGTTACTACTAATAGCTAATGGGTAGTGAACACTTCTCTGTGCCAGACACTGTTTTAAGAGCATTACATGTATTGATTCATTCAATATTCATCCCAGTCTTATGATGAAGTAACTACCACTATTCGTATTTTATGGATCAGGAAACAGAGGTATGGAACATTTAGATAAGTTGAATAAAGTTATACAATTAGTGATTGTTGGAATTCAGGTTCAAATCATTGTGTGGTAACGCCACAATTTATATGTTTAGAGCCTGTACTAGGCCTGTTTCTAATAGTCAAATTTTATGTTATGAGCAGTCAACCTTCTTTAGTTTAATACAATTGAAGGCATATTTTTTGCCTCTATTCTACCATTTTATTACATAAGATACTCATTTAATATTATCTTTGCTTCTTTGTCTCAGTGCATTTCTTGGTGTGGTAGGTTTTTACAGCTGACCCTTTGATTTAGACTGTCAGTGGATTTCTCTGGTGTTCCTTAATTCTTGATCTTCATTCATACAGAGATTAGTCTTCCTAACTATCAGGCCTGTAAGTAATCCAGGGTATTTTTTTGGTGCTTACTCACTGGATTTATCAGTCTGTAAACCAAATTCTACAAAATTGACTGGCTACCAACTTGCAGAAGCCTCCTGCACAGCTTTTTAAAACATTTTAAGTGTGTTTGGTGCCTAAAAGTTCTAGGAGCACTATCAGAGGCTTACTCTAAGTTCCGGGATCCTTAGGCAGCTTCAAGTACCATCTCATAAAATGAAGTGAATACATTTGCACCTATTATGCAATTTTCCACAAAACAAAATATATGAGTACATATAAAAATATATCTAAGAGCAACTAAATTAGATTTCTTGGATAATTTAAGATTTTGTAATGTGAACCTTCTAATTGGAAAGTAAAAAAGCAAAACTTTTGCCTTCTATTTTTAAAACATTCTAAGCCCCTAAAACTTGAATCCATATTTAATTTTTTTTAGTTTGAATTTGCCTTTGATTAAGATCAGAAATATGCTCTAATGTCTTATAGATTATCTGGCTGACCGATACTGTTGTCTGATGGGCAAAGAAAAAAAAGGAAAGGCTATATGACCCACACGATGTATGACAGTACTTAATAGTTTTCTTCTCTTACCTAGAGAAATATTTTTAAAAGAAGAAGATATCTACCCTCAAAAGATCTTTGCAACAATTAGAAAAGGGGATGTAATTCTGTAGTTTCAGAGAGAAGAGGCTGTAGTTTATGTGAGTTGGCCGTGTTCCACATGGGCTTGGCAAGCCAGGGACGTTGCAGAACTGAATTTCCTGACTGCTTGAGAAAGACAGCGGTATTTTCAAATAAATGAGGGCTTCTTGGTATAAAACCATAATACAGATGCTGGTTTTCTTAAATAAACCTGGGCCACCAACTGTGCTTATGCTGATTAGTGTTACTGTGTATATTGCACCATCCTCGTGCTCATGTTCTCATGAAAAGAGGAATCTTGGGACACAACATGTACAGTAACTCTTACAAGTGCCAGTGGACTCTGTCCTTGTCAATGATAAAGCAGCATGTTTTCAAGGTAAGAGTGAGGTAAAAACTTAACTTGAAATATTTAAGGAAAGATGGTTTCATAAATAAACAAAGAATTTAAACATCAACTTTGTCTTGTCACATAGGGCAATCAACTTAGACTTCCCTCAATGCTAATGTCTTGATATATAGATCCAGCGGGCTATAAAATTAGAATAATTTGAATAACGCTTGAAGTGGCAATGAGATGGAATTTTGACTTTCTATCATAATTACCATTTAAATTAAATTCTCAATAACCTTAACTGTTAGGCTCTTATTAGGAAATGATTTATCTTAGACATTTAAAGTTTAATGTTAAGTAATGTATTAGGGTTCTCCAGGGAAACATAACCAGCAGGATAATATATCTAAGTATCTATATGTATATACACTCATATATGAATTTGGACAAGTCCAGATTTCGTAGGGCGAACTGCAAGCTGGGAACTCCATGATGATTTCAGTGAATTCCCCAGGAGAAGCTGACTGGCTGAAGTAGAGATGGCAATTTTCTCTTCTGAGTGCTGAAATCATCACTTTGTCTTTTAAGGCCTTCAGCTGATTGGAAGAAACTTCTCTCTTTTTGAAGTCAATCTCCTTAAGTTGGTTGTTAATGTAATCAGCCATAGATGCAATCAACTCATTGCTGATTTAAATCCTTGAATTATCCTCACAGTAAGAATGAGGCCTGTGCTTGCTTGACCAAGCAACTGGACACCATATCCTGGCCAAGGTGACACATGAACATAAACATCACAAGTAATTTTGGATTTTCTATAATAATAATCATCATAATAATCATCATCATCTTCATATTTTTTTTAAAAAAATGCTTTCTCATTCTTTATCTTGCTTAAGCCTCATGGTATTTCATGAGGTGGATAGGGCAGGGAATATATTCTATACAAAGAACATGAAGCACATTTGATGACATGCCCAGAGGTGGTGCTATCTACATCTTCAAGGATCTTTTATTATAAATTGTTCCTTCTGCATCTGGGGATGAACATTTGATAAATCATCAGTATTATGTATATTTTTCCATGGGTTTTTGTCTACTGTAAACTTAAGGGATTTACTTGCTCCAACTTAGACCAAAGAGAGACAGAATATTTGACAGCTTGAATTTTCATATTCCAAATTCAGGAAAGCATACACAAACTAGAAATATATGGGGGAAATTTTCCCTGGTTATCTAGTTTATAGCCTGAGTTCCAATGTTTAGCTATAATTTTTATAGTCAAGTGAAGGGAAAGTGATAAAAAGCAAGGTAATTAGCATGCCATTTTTTTTTGCAAGAAAAAATCTCCAAATGTAATATATTCTTTGGATTTTCATATTTTGGACTGCTCACTTTTTTCTTTTTAATCATAATCTGAATAAATGTAAAATTTATGTGGAAATTGAAAATACACTCATTGGTATATAATAATCATTTTGTTAATTGTCACTTTTTGGAAATTTTGATTTGTTACTAGTCTGGGTAGGCTTGTAATAAGATACTGCTTTTCTATGGTTTTATGAAGCTAAATCAGCTACCATTAATTTGCGTTCCTCAGTCGATGTATCCTTTAGGCCACCTCCATCCACTGCAAAGTGTGAACACTGCCGCTGTAAATACCAATGTGCAAATGTACATTTGCTTCCTCACTCTGAGTTCCTCCAGGTATATACCTAGCAATGGTGTTGCAGGATTGTGTGGAGACTCCATTCCTAGCCTCCTGTGGAGCCACCACACTCTAGAGGGGTTGCACCACTTTGCTTCCCTTCCATCAGTGACTAGGTACAGCTCTCTCTCCACATGTTCTCCAGCTCTTGTATCTCCTGTTCATTTTTAAACAGTTTTATTCACACATCATACAATCCAACCTAAGTAAAAAAATCAGTGGTTCCTGATAAAATCATATAACCGTGCCTTCACCACCACAATCTATAGGAGGACAGTTCTATTTCTTCAGCAAAGAATCCCATACCACTTCCCCATATACTTTGCTATTGACATTTAGTGTTGGCATATTGCCTTTTTACATGCAATAGAAGCATATCAAATGTTACTGTTAATTATAGACCCTAGTTTGCATTAATTGTATTCCTCCCATACCATCCCATTTTCAACACCTTGCAAGTTGACATCCATTTGTTCTCACACATGCAATAACGGTACTATATTTGTACATTTAATCACTATGATTGTCCACTCTAGCCATCACTAAGTTATACTGCCCCAGTCCTTATCCTTTGTCTTTCCTTCTGGTGTTATACATGCCTCAGCACTCCTCCCTCAACCATAGTTGCAGTCAGCTTCATTTAGTGTACTTATATTATAGTGCTACCATCAGATAGTATTGTTCTGTCTTTTCTGGATGTTTACAGTCAGTCCTGTTGCATATTCTGCACTCCTTCAGCGTCAAATAAATGCCCAATCTGTACCCTCTAACTATCTCCTGATAACCTGTGTTCTCAACTTTAACTGTCATAATTCACTCGTTAATGTTAGTTCATGTAAGTAAGACCACATAGTATCTTTCCTTTTGTTTCTGGCTAATTTCACTCAGCATAATGTCCTCAAGGTTCATCCACATTGTGAAATGCTTAATGACTTCATTCTGTTTTACAGCTGTGCAATCTTCCATCATATGTATTAGTCACACCTCTGTTGATGGACACTTGGACTGTTTCCATCTCTTTGCAACAGTGAATAATGCTGTTATAAACATGGGTGTAAAAATACCTGTTTGTGTCCTTGCCTTCAGTTCCTCTGAGTATAAAGCTAGTAATGGAATTGTTGCATAATATGACAATTCTATACTTAGCTTCCTGAGAAACTGCCAAACTGCCTTCCAGAGTGGTTGCACCATTCCACATTCCCACCAACAGTGAATAATTGTGCCTTTTTCTCCACATCCTCTCTAGCACTTATCTTTTTCTGTTTTTTTTTTTTTTGTGGCCATTCTGGTAGTTGTGAGATGATGTCTCATTGTGGTTTTGATTTGCATGCCCCTAATAGCCATTGAGGTTGACTTTCTTTTCATATTTTTAAGCCATTTCCATTTCCTCTTTGAAAAAGTTCTGTCTATGATTTTTGCCCATTTTTAAATGGGTTGTTTTTCTTTTTGTTGTTGAGTTGTAGAAACTCTTTATATATTCTGGATATTAACCCTCATCTAATATGTGTTTTCCAAATATTTTCTCCCATTGCACAGGCTATCTCTTTACTTTCCTGACAGAGTCCTTTGATGCACAAAAGTGGTTAATTTTGAGGGGATCCCATTTAACTGTTTCTTTTTTCATAGCTCATGCCTTGGGTGTAAGGTTTAGGAAACTGCCTCCTATCACTCTCTGTAAGAGAGTTCCCTACATTTTATTCTAAAAGTTCCCTGCATTTTCTTCTAAAAGCTCTAATGTTAGGTCTTTGATCTAATTTGAGTTTATTTTGTATAAGGTGTGAGATATGGGTCCTCATTCCTTCCTTCGGATATGTATATCCAATTCTCCAAACACCATTTATTAAAGAGACAGCCCTAGTTGAGTTGACTTAAGCACTTCATCAAAGATCAATTGTCTGTACATGATAGGGTCTGTTTTTGCACACTCAATTTGATTCCATTGTTAGTGTTCCTGTCTTCATGCTGCATCTTGTTTCGCCCACTGTAGCTTTGTAATATGCTTTAAAGTCAGGTAGTGTGAGACCTACCACTTCATTTTTCTTTCTCAAGATATATATTTAGGTATTTAGGGCACCCTGCCCTTCCAAATCAATTTTGTTACTGCTTTTTTTGTGTCTGCAGAGTAAGTTGTTGGGATTTTAATTGGTATTGCATTGAATCTATAAATCAATTTGAGTAGACTTGACATCTTAACTATATTTAGTTTTCTAAACCTATTTACTTTTGAATAACTTTCAGTAATTGTGCACATGTCTTTGTTATGCCCATTATAATTACTGCTCTGGTTATTTTAAGTCATTTTGCACTATATTGTTTCTCCTCTGCTAAAGTGTTTGAATGTATGCTAGCTATTCTAGAATACACATCTTTTGTGGATACAGATGATTTTTTTTTAAAGCCAAATAGCTCTTCATTTATTTCATGTAATTAATTGCCCTATTTGAAAGTCTATGAAACCTTTTTTTGGTTTTATAACTTAAAATGAATACTTGTTTACTCTGAAAGATATTTTACAAATACATCATACGTAATCCTCATAGCAAATCTTTAGGTTTAACATTAGTATACTCATTTAGCAGAAGAGAAAACTGAGGCTTAGAAAGACTCTTACCACAAGAAAGTGGAGAGACTCAGGCCAACTCTTAGCAACTACAATGTATTCTAGCCTAAGATGATTTCTATTTCAGTATTATTGGCTCCTCAGAAGTGCTGAATCAAGGTAAATTCAGAACTGCACTGTTTGACAGCCTGATGCTATCTATATAGGAGATCATGATAGGACTTTAAGGTAAAGACTATACAATTCAAAGAAGTCAAATGGTTTGTCAAGGGTCCAGCAGAGTAGTGGCAGATCTAGGATTAGATGTTAGAATTTTAGCAAGCCGGCTTGCTTATACCTTTCATTTATGTCAGTTTTTAATTCTGGGCTTGAATGTCTGAGTGCTTATTTGTCTGGGAACATTAAGTAAGTCATATTTGTTGTCTTATGTCTCTTTCATGCAAAACACAATGTACAGTGAATGACATTTTCTCTCTCTCTCTTTAATACAGTGGGATGCATCCTGCTTTTTTCCTGGTGTTCATCTGTGTGGCTTGGATTTATCTCAGTAGTGCCTGTCCTCAATTTGTGAGTTAACTAGAAATCAAGGGAAGACATGAGGAGATTTGTATACTGCAAGGTGGTTCTAGCCACTTCACTGATGTGGGTTCTCGTTGATGTCTTCTTACTCCTGTACTTCAGTGAATGCAACAAATGTGATGACAAGAAGGAGCGATCACTGCTACCTGCACTGAGGGGTAAGTGCTTACGAAGTGACTAATATTTTCTTGGAGATATGAATGATGGTGACTTGTAACGTGAAATTTCAGAATAAGACTGATTTTGGCTTACTGATTTAGAAGAATATTTTGACATATGGGAAGCCACTTTTCTTGGCCTCAGATGTCTTGTCGGAAGTAATGAAGAGCTAGGTAACCTCTAAAGTATGGTCCAATTGTAATAATTCCAACTTTTTGAGACTGTGAGGAAAAACCAATTTTATGAGCATTTAAGTCGAACAGAATTTTAAATCTAAGGTCACAGATGCCAAAAGCCTTTAGAAACCAAGCAGATGACCTGGGAGTTAAAAGCTACTAGAGTGAGATGGGTGAGCAGACTGAAACTTGTACGACAAATCTAAAGACTTTCAAATGCAATTAAAAACGGTGTTTTAAACAAAACACCCAAGGGTGGCCAGATTCAACCTGTGGACCACTTTAAAAGCAAAAGATAATTTCAGGTCTATTATAACATCACTTCAACTCAATATTTTCCTCTTTGGGCACCTGTTTCAATGACTAGATAAGAATGATTTCCTTATTAACATAATGACTTGTATAAATATATTAAGTAATGCAATAGAGATTATTTCCTGCAAAATGATTCCAAATCATTTTCTTCATGTTTTTGCTGACTTCTAGATCTGTACACATAATTATATTTCTGAAATGTTCCTAGTAAATGAGTGCTTTCAAAGTACTTAAGAGTGCTTAGAATTAGTTTTGTGCTCATTGAATTAAACATTTTTTTCTTGCACTCTGGTCTACTTAATTATCCGCGTAGCAAAAGTTTCCTTCATAAAAACATCAAAGGGTACACTTTGAGTCCCAGTTCAAATGTTTGTGTCTTTTGAAAAAAATAATCAGAAATACCAAGTTGAAATTATCATTTATATAATGAATGTAATCTGTTTTTGAAGTTAATGATGTTTTTAAGATTATTTACTAATCAGAAAATGTTAATAAGCAGAATTACACTTGTATTATTTAATTGTCTGAACTTTAGGGAAACACAGAAGAGTGTTTGCACAAAAGTAATTTTTGACAAAGAGTATTTCACACATCTTGGGTTTGCTTTAGATTATAATAAATTCTTGCTCAATTGGAGAGATTCTGAGAGTGTCTTTTAATTTTCAGAATGTGTCTAACTCTCTTGCTGTTGTTTTTAGTTCAAAGAATTGAAAGAGAGTACTTTGGAATTGATTGTGTCTAGACACATTTAGGTAGTTTATATGCAGTTTTATGCCTTCTTACTGTAATTATTCAGGTTGGAGAATTTTATGAATTTATCAGATTTTAATAAATGAACATGAGGATTGATTTGCTGATCTTTGATTAAAATCCCAGAACAAATCAGCCTTCTTTGTTTCTTTTTAGAATCAGTTGAGCTGATGCTTGACTGAAAGTGTAATGTGTTTTGATGGACTACATCAGTTTGGAGTGATCATTTTGTCATTTGTTGAAGGGAGACATCTAGATTGGTCACAAAAAATGTTATAACCTGATTGAGCAAACTATCACAGAGTTGTCTGCAAGTACCAAAAAAAGCACAGTTTGGATTATTTTAAGTCCTTAATGCTCAGTCTTAAATGTCAAAATATGAGATTTAATGATGCAAGAAGACAAAATAGTAATTTTTCCTGGACTTAAATTGTAAGGCTAAACGTATTTATTTAATGTTGTGCATAAATATTATCAGTCTTCTAAAATGTAAAATTGGTTTTATTTTCATTTCCTTATTTACTTATTATTTGGGAATATTACTTTATTTAGAAATCCACACCATGTTTTTAAAACAATATTTCAATTGTGTTCAGGTGATGCTCTGCCAAAATACAGTTGACTGAAATTCTCATGCTCCAAATCTGCTACAAATAGAACATTTTGCAGGGGGATGGGGGCAGGTGCATGGTTCAAGAATTGAACCTGGGTCTCCTACACGGAAGGCGAAAATTTCTACCACTGAACCACCTGTGCACCCACAAATAGGATTTTTTACTTAAAAAAAAAAAAGATCCTTCTGGACCTATGGGTGTGCTTTATTTAAAAAAAGTGGAATAAACATTTTCAAAGATCCAAAAATCATTTATAGTTTGAAAATTTAAACAATTTCTAAGTAACCAACATTAGCATATAACATGATGTAATTTTTGAGATACTTTCATTCACTTACTTATCCATTCAGCAATTATCTAGGTACCTACTAGTGCTGAGTCTTAGGGATACAACAGAAATGAAGTCCCTGCTGTCATGGTGCTTATAATCACCAATGAAGTGAACATTTTTCTCTCTCAGTACGTGTGTGTATATTTGGGTGTATGTGTATTCAACTACAAAAGGAATTTAAAATTATGAAGCAAATGAATGTTATGATGATTAATAGGGACACTGTGAGTAGAGGAAACTTAATCTGTATCTAGGGTTAAGGGAAAACTTAATAGATAATGCTATTATCTATTAGCTAGTTAAGAAGAAAATACTGGACTGGGGTCCTAGATTTGTTTCAGGCCTGGATTTGAAGTGCGTCTTGCTTTCTTTAAGATGACTAAATGATTGAATAAAGAGCTACTAAATAGATTTAAAAAGTGAGAAGCTACTAAGTGTCATTAAAAATTGGGGGCAAACATGATCATATTTGTGTTTTCAAAAGATCGCTCTTGGTACAATGTGGAGGATGGATTGGAAGAGAAAGGGCCATTCTTTTGAGGGAGACTGGGTAGGAAGCTATGACAGTATTCCATGAATTCCATGTGGGAAGTGGTGGCTGCTATAGGGCAGGATCGAGGCAGTGAGATATGAGAGAAGCTGGTAGATTCAAGAGGTATTTGAAATATGGAAGTAAGGAAGCTGAAAACTTGATTGGCTCTGACTAATGTCAGAGATGGAAATATGAAGGACAGGTTTACAGTTTCCTGTAGGACAGTATTTGATAGAATTTCCTGGGAGAGGGGAAAATGTAGAAGGAGATGATATTAAGTTAATTTTGGACATGTTGATTTTGAGGCACCTGTTAGACAACTGCGTGAAATTGTTCAACAGGAAGTTGACTCCATTAGTAAACTCTAAATATCAAACTTTTAAAACGGTACCTTTGATGGACCATTTTCTAAAATGGACTATATTCCTTTCTCCTTTATTAAATGGAGTCTGTAGACTATGATCGAATCTCTGTTATGGACTCAGCATTATCATTTTGCACATCAATTACTGATGCTATAAAAATGATGCTTTGAACGACTTTGAAGCATGTAGAACTGCTCGGATTTTACAGGCCCATGAGTCCTTTTCCTTTCCTGTCTTCTAAAGGATTCCTTTTTCTAAACATAGATACTAGTTTGGGAATCATGTTAATTCTTTCATGCCACTCTGGTGTCACTTAAACCTAATATGCACTGTAGGATATTTCTAACTCCTAATTGTATAGAATACTAAGCGATGCTTCTCCCAAGATGGGGGAGGTATAATAGATCTTTGAGAGAATAGGTTTTTGAAAATGAGGCCGATGCTGCTGCAGCACACCAGCACACGCTCTGGGGAAGTTCTGAGGTCACGTGGCACGTCCACGTGAGCAGTGGGCCATAGTGCATCCTACCCCACTGGCTCTCCCACCAACAATCCGTAACCCTAGGCAAGCTAATTAATCTCTCTGGGCCTCAGTTGTCATTTGAAAGACGAAATGAATATAAATCATGATTTTTAAGATCATGCTTTTTTTCTCAAATGAATGATTATGTATTTCTAGTTTTTTTCCATGAAATTATTGAAAGTGAACAGTTTTAGCATCTGGCTTTTGGTTAGTACGTAGATGCTATGTGGTTTGGAATTAGAAGTTGCGATGGAAGTGACATGATGGGAAGGGATTTGCTTGGAAAGCTCAGAAGGGCCTCCTTATCATCACAGAGGATAGATGGATGTAAAGTTACAATATTTAAGAAGCAAAGGAAACTTACCTTTCTTAACATAATTCTGTATTTTTCATACATTACACATACATAGGAAATGAAATGAAATTTACTTTCATAAAAAGAGAAACTATCTAAGAAAGTATTGCTGCTTTTATGGAAACAAAATGCATTAACCAATGGTTATTACAGCATTAGTAATATTAATATATTATAAGCTATCAATAATTCTAAATTATTTACACAAGGTAACAAAATTCACACACTCAGGAAATCTGTGAAATAGTGATTATTAATCTCATTTTACATATGAGGAAGCAGAGGTGCAATGAGGTTAAGGGGCTGTGCCATAATTTCGAGCAACCGATAAGAGTATGATTGGTTATTTTACTCTAAGTTCATTATAGGACTCTGTTGTCTATAAATCCCAGTTTGCACTCAAGTTCAAGTGCCATGAACTCATTCAGGTACCAATGAGGAGGTAAATATTCTGAACACGAGAATTCAGTGTTTTTGTCTTCACTCTCAGAGGTACCCTAGACCCTTCCAAATCTCCCTGGCTAGTTGGGTAGGTAAACCCCAGCTAGAAAAATTTTACCAGCGATCTTTCTGGTTTCAGATTTATAAAACAGTCATCACCTTATCTGGCATAGTAAGGTTGCAAGAAGTTTGCTCTTTTCTACCATATATCCTTGAGATCTCCCGAATGCTACTCTGAATTTGAAATGAAGAAAATGAATGACTGGTAATCTGAATTCTATGCCTCCATATTTCCCCTGATCATGGAGGGAAGGCTAGCCTGGTTCCTTCTCACAAATCCAGGAAGTCCTGTAACCTTACTGTTTTGGTTTTTGATAATGAACTCTTATGCCAGCCCTTTCTTTTGTTCATTTTTAAATTATGTTCTCTTTGTAACACTGGTGCATGGCCAGCACTCATTTAAACATAAATGTTTGTTGATTTTGTTTGATTAATCTTTGGTACTTTAGGGACGAATGTCTGTAGGTGAGTATGAGGGGAAAGCTGAAGACTAGTGAACTAAAGTGTTAAAGCTAAAATCAGATTTTCCCTGATGTTAAAAATATATGGCTTCACCTTTTGGGGTCAGGGAGAAGAGTGTGACTGGTTGAAATGCATTGTCAGTATTGGAATTGCTCTTGAAAAATTATGATAACTACTGCATCTTTTATAATATTTATAGCCCTATTATAAGTGAGGTATGCAGCCTAACTTGGTTTAAGGTCACATAGTTCACAGATAATTTCCACTCAGGTTTATAATTAGTTTTCAAAAATTAGTAGGCCTTATACATTTTTACCTCTGATATTTGCTTTGGCCTTTCATCCTTTTATCCAGTGTACTCTGATACCATCCACACAGACAAATCAGTTTCAGTGGTTAAAATAATAATTTGTAATAATGAACAATTTTTAGGCTTATTTTTCTAGGTGTTTTACGTGCATTATTTTGAATAATTCTCAAAGCAGCACTAGGGGAGTAGGTACTATTATTATCCCCACTTTACAGATAAGAAAACTGAGACATAGAAAGATGAATTAAAGTTCCTAAGAGCACACAACTAATAAGAGGGTCAAGAAAGTACTTTCAGTTTGGTCTGTCAGATTTTTGAGTCCATATTCTCAACTACTGTATTATGCTGTGTCCCTGACTCAGGATGCCTAGACTATTTTTAGGCAAAGTATTGGTAACATTTATCATTCTAATATAACATTTATATACTATTTATAAGATATTTGCACAAACCAGGGTATTTCTGGAGGATATAGAAGGAACGTAAAAGTGTTTTAATTTGGGTAAAAGAGTTCTTATTTAATATAAATTAGGTGGGGAATAGGGAAAAAAGAAAAAGATATAAAGTGGACTACATCTAAATTAAAATTTTTTGTTCTTTGAAACTGACCATTAAGAAAAATAAAGAGGCAAACCACAGACAGGCAGCCCATTTTAAAAATGGGCAAAGGGTTTTGAATAGACATTTTATAAAAGAAATACCTCTGGTAGGTTCATTTTGGTTTGTTTCAAACTTTAGCTGTTTTTCATTTGTTTGATCTCTGTAGTACACCAATTATCAATTATGGGTTGTAATTTTTCCCATCAGTTTCCTTTGGGGCTAAACCTCTGAAGTATAAGAAAGAATAGCCAAAAAAATGTGAAATGTAGTGAAGCACTTTTTCTGAAAGATTAATAAGAACAGTTGATATAATTCTTCCATCCATTCATTCAATAAGACTAGGTGCTGTGAGATGTACAGTTTAGGGAAATAGAGCATCTGTCTTAAAAAATCACACAGTATTAAAAAAACACACAATATAGAGAAAACATAACATGCCTATACATAAATAGCTGTATTACAAAGTAGAGAGTGGTAGTTGCTGTAAGAAAGAGACAAGCATTTGAGTACCTGATTTGTGTCAGAGCCGGGAATAAAAAGAGAAAGAAGACATGTTTTTGAATTTATATTTAGCGGGGAAGAAAATAACTGAGAATTATATTAATGAAATATCAGTATATGAATCCCATACTATCAGGAGGAGATAAGTACATGAAAAATTGGGCCAATATCTGTCCTTTGAGGCAAAGATCTAATTTTCAGTTCCATAAGTAATAGAACTCATTGCAGAGGATATAGGGGGTGACTATTTGTCACATATTCCCTGAGTAAAAAGGGAAGGGACAAATGTTGTCTCCACCTATTAGAATTCCTGCCACAACAGTAGCCAAATAAAATGAAATAGTTTTTATCAGTTGTGTCCACTTCCCTTCACAATACCTACTACAACAGTGTTTGGCTCTTTGTGGGTGCTCAATTAATAATTGTTAAAGGAATGAAGAATGAATGTGTGATCATTCTGGCAATTTCTAAGTGCTCTCATGATCACAGTTTAGGTTGATGATTGAGAAACTCAAAATAACTGAATTATCATAATTAAAGAAGGCTTTTAAAAAATTATCGTCAGTCTACCCATACAGCTAACTAAAAAAAGTATATTCTTCTTTTGTCCCACATAATGTGAGTTAAAGACCAAACTGGGAAATTTATGACAAGGGAACTTTCTTTTTATTTTTTTTCAGAAAAATATCTATCTTGTGTTGCATTAGACTGTCTTGTGTTGCTTTATACATACTGCTTCTGTGATGCAGCACCTTAGATAAGATCACAGCATACTGGCATTGTAGTAGTGCTGTCAGGGTAGAGAGCTTTAAATGGAGCAGTCACGTCATCTGGGATATGTGGAATGAATCAATACATAGAGGGCATACAAGGAACATTTATAAAAGTTAGATTAAGGAACTTTAAAAATGTTGTATGTAGGTGGAATAATAGATTTATCTGTAGAAAGCAGATTGGGAAATAAGAGAAGATGGAAAATGAAAACGAGAAAGTAATATTGGATAGCTTTCAAAGTGAGAGAAATCCAATCAGAAAAGAAGATTTAGTAAGCGGCACAATTGTAGAACAGAACTCTTGTTCTCAGTAAGCTAGGTTTTGTGAAAATCTCTCTTTGGGAGTGATTGAGGATCGTAGATGGTTAAGGAATGTGGTTTTAAAAAATCAATTTTATTGAGGTATAATTTATGTAAATACAATATTTCATTTTAAATGTACAGTTTAAAGCTTTGGCACATGGACCCTGTTGGATCAACTCCACCATCGTGATGCTACCAACATGCTCTTGGCATTGTCAGTCAATGCATCCACCCTAGCCCCAGACAATCACTTATTTGGCTTCTGTGACTGTAGATTAGTTTTGTCTATTGTAGATTTTGTATAAATGAAACTATATGTTATGAACTTTTGTGTATCTGACTACTTTTGCTCAGCATAATATATTTGAGATTGATGCTTGTAATTGAACGTATCAGTAGTTCTATAACTGAGCAGTAGTCCATTGTGTGGATATACCACAGTTTGACCATTCAGCTGTTGATGGACGTTTGGGTTGTTTCCATCTTTTGGCTATTACGGATAAAGCTCTTATGTTGATACAGAAGTCTTTGTGTAGATATGTTTTCATGTCTCTTGGGTAAATATGATTTTATAAGAATCTGCCAAACTATTTCTCCAAGTTGCTATGTAATTATCTATTCCCATCAGCAACATACTTTTGGAATTACGTTCACATGTGTTTTCTGATACACCTATCTTCTGTGACTATTAATTTGACACATTGAGTGGGAATATTAAAGATAGAAACATAGAGTGGCAGGAACACTGGTGCTGTGATTGGAAGATCTGAATTTTATCAGATTTAAGAAGACACACTTAAATATTATTTTTTAAAAAATAACTATATGGCATGATTCCCTTTTTGGACGTTGAATTCTCCTTCTGGGTTACAATAACACAGAATTTTCATAAAAAACCAAGGTAGAAAAAGACGAGAAAGGATATTAAAAAAACATCTATAAACCAACCACATATACCTTAACATAATTAAAGCTTTGGCTTATTTCTTTATATTTCCGTAGGGATTATACTTTATTTCATATTTATATCCTGTACTTTATTTCATATTTATGTCCTGCTTTAATTCTCTGAATTTATATTTTGGACATTTTCCTGTGTCATTAAATGTTCCTTAAAATACAATTTGAATGGCTGTATATTATTCCATCTAATATATCACAATATGTTTTAAAATGTTCCTATTGACAAATATTTATCCTGTTTTTAAAAAGGAGGATAAAAATTTTTTAAAAATCCTTATTTGTTGTTCAATCATGGTCATCTTCATTATTTTGTCACCATGTAGTATGAATCTATTATATTTTTCTTTCCTTTATTAAATAATCTATTATCTGTAATTTATTTCATTATTAATGTATCTATTAGACATACCCAACCTATTATTATTTATCCTATGAAATGTGAGCTGGACCTCAAAAGATATATTCCTGGAGATGTGAAATTGTTCTCGAGGAAATTGGCATACTTGTTGACTTTGAAGTTTTGTGTATATTATTATCATTAGCTTCACCATCAGGAGACCTAGTGCTAAGGCCAAGCACTGCACTCAGAGCTATCATTTATTCTTTAAACATCTCCATGGAGGAGCTGAGAGAATTACCCTGACAAAATTTTCTATACTCATTGTCTCTAAATTCCCTCTACCTCTTCTTGTTTAAACCTCTTCAGTCATTGTCTCTCCATCATCACCTTACCAAAAATGCCTTTATAATGGCCACTAATGTCCTCACTGTTGATAAATCAAAAAGGCAAATTCTCAATCTTTGTCTTGTTGTTTGTCAGCAGCATCTGAAACAGTTGATCATTCTTACTTACTGGTAATGCTTTCCTTACTTTACTTAGAGGCCATGACACTCTACTGGTTTTCTACTCACTGATTGCTCCTCAGTTTCCTTTTTGGTTTCCTCTCTTCTCCTCACCTTTTGCTGCTGAAATAGCCCAGGACTTGGAATTAGACTATCTGATCTTTATCTCCTCTGTCTTTGATCTTATAAGTCTGATATAATTGCTTTATATTAACATCTTTTTTAAGTTTAAAACGTCCACATTTATATATTCATCTCACACTTTTCTTCTAATTTAGACTTTTATGACTAAGGCTACTTTGTATGTCCTTTTGGATTCTAAGAGACATCTCAAATTTATTGTGTCCAAACGTGAACTCCTGACCTTCCACTAAAAACTTCTCTATTTGCAGTCTTCTCTGTGCCAGTTTTCAGCAGCTCCATTGCTCCAGTTGCTTAAGCCAGAAATTGTAGATATTCTTAACTCTTCTCTTTCTATCACATGCCACATACAGTCAATTAGCAGATCCTGTTATTCTTTCACCAAAATATAGTAAATTGCATCCATAGCTCACTAACTCACTTCCTACTTCTACTCACTTCTACCTTTGCTTATCCATAATCTCTACTCAGCAGAGCAGCCAGAATGATCTTTTTAAGCCCAAGTCCCATTATGCCATTCCTCTGTTCCAACCCTTAGTCACTTTCACTGGCCCTTAGTCACTCAGACTAAAAGCTAAAGTCCCTTTAATGACCTACCAGGTCTCATACCTTGTAGCCTGGTATCCTGGCTGACTTCATGCCCTCTTATTCTCCCCCCTTGTTTACTCCATTGCAGTCACATTAGCTTTCTTGCTATTCTTCAAATATGCTGGGCATCCTCCCACCTCAGGGCCTTTGCACTTCTGTCTGTAATGTTCTGTCTCTAGTTTTCTGCATTTCTTATTTCACTCCCTCACCTCTTTCATGAATTTGCTTATATGTCACTAATTCAGCATGGTCTATGTGTCTCCACTATTTGAAAATGTAAACCTTTCCTCATCCTGTACTCCCTTTCTTCACTGCCCTATTTTTCCCCACTGAACTTTTCATTACCTGGCAACAACATGTAAAGCAGGCATGAAGTTTTCAAATATGTCTTTTCCAACAGTTGAAAGCATCAGTGATAATATTTTCTTTTACCATATAACTTCATACTATTAAGAATATATAATGCATGCATTATTGCATATGCTAATTTTTAATGATTCATACAAATTTGTCAGATATTGCCTAACTGCTCTTTAAGCAATTAAAAAAATTTTGTTTTTGAAAAATTAACCACATTTTTCAAAATTTCACAGTTATAAAATATAGGAAAAATAAAGACATGCCTTCTCATAAATCACAAAGTAATTCAGCCAGGATGCTGTAGGTGATATTATAAAGTCTTCATTCTTGCCGCAAATACTGTTGTCTAATCTTTTTTAACTTTAAGAATAGTAAAAATAAAATATTTTATAATTCTATAAATATATAGATACATATTTAAGAAAATTCATCTGCATTAAAAAAGGGAAGAAATTTCTCATGACAAAAGGAGTTACAAATGATTGGAGACCATATCATAAATATGTGCATATAACTCCATTGTAAGCATACAGGGTGAAATTTACTAATTTGGGTCACTAAGGATTGTCTAAGAATGGCCTTGTTGATAGAATTCATTAAGGAATGCTTTGGAATTGGTACCCATATAACCAAGAGCAAATAAAAAATATCGTGTAAAGAGTGTTTGAATGTTGAACTGGTAACAATCTTAGAAATTATTGAGCCTAATTATTTTCAAAATTCTCAAAATTATTGATGACAACATACTTTTTGAATAAAATCTTATGTATATACAGTTTTTAAATTGATAAAATATAAAACTCCTCTATGTGAAGAAGGGATTAACAGAATATAGACACTTTAAAAAGAAAACAAACAAAACAAGGAAGTAGAGATCCGAGGAGAGCACATCAGTTATCAAAGTTAGACAAGTAGTAGGAGGCCAAGCTAAAACTACTGAGAGCCTTGAGGATTCCAACCTTGTTAGATGTTAGTGACCATGAAAGTGCCAGTAGAGTCTGCCACCCTCTTTTTTGTCTCATGAGTTTTTGAATGTATCTTCCTGAACGCAGTCACTATCGTTATAATTGTTGTATCCAACTTCATCAATAGTTAGTATTGTTTCCCTAGAATTACCCCAATTTTTAAAATATGTTTTGGTGGGATATGTTCTTTAGCTCAATTACTAGCAATTCACTGCAGCCTTTTCTGCAATACCAAGCTTCAGGTAACCATTTCTCCTCTGGACTCACATGTAACTTACTGAACTCTATCATTTTACAGTCCCTGTTTTTGAGTTATGTCATTTTTTTTCTTACTGAAGTCATTTTGAGTTTAGGATTGATGATTTATCTGTGACTTCAGGAAATCATTCACCAAAGTACATTTTACAGAGCATGTACAGAAGCAGTAATTTGTGATTGAAAAAACTTGGATCTAATTTTGATAACCTCTCCTACATATACTTCATAGGGGATCTTTGAGGAACTGTCAATTGTCTATGTTCTTCATGTGACCCAAATGGAATGGAATGAGCATGATCATACGTAGATGATCTTGTCTTGCCACTTGATATAAAGTGTCTGATAGAGCCTGTTAATGGCTTTTTCTGTGAGCACTGCAAGCTCTCAATAAGTGTTGATTGAATATAGTTTGTAATAGGTCCATATCTCAAAGCTGAAGAATAATTTGATGTTACCAATGATTTATAGACTTTGACTAATTCCTGAAATTCTCTTGACATCATACTTGTTCCTTTGAACTATTTTGCTGTCTTGGTGTTGTTCTCCTTCAAATCTATTCTCCACACTGATGGCAGATAAATCTTCCTGAAACACTACTTTGATGCTGTTACTTGCTTGCTTAGTGTCCTTCAATGACTTCCAACTAATGGCAGCTCAAAGTCATAATTCCTTACCCTGGCACCAGAAGCTGTCATTGGTCTGGCCACAGCACAGAAGTCTAGTCTTAGATTTCAATGGTTTTCTAACTATTTCATCTGTCAATTTAGTTAAAGCTAATAAACCTTCTCTCATAAGAGGAGGCAAGGTTTCTGCCCTTAAAACATTCTTTAAATGAAATTATATAAATACTTTATCCTAATTAAATCTCTATTTTATTTTAAAAACGTATTCATATCAGCAAGCAATTTAAAGTCTGCTTATAATAGAAGTTATATTAGATTTAAGTAAATTGATAAATCATTTATCTCTATATTCTTTTGACCATTGCTCTTGCCAGTATGAGGTGATATTTTTCTTTGAGAAAGGTCTTGAAAACAAGTACTGCACTTAAAATAAAATCTAAGAATAGTAGGCTGACATTCAAGGTCTTCCATAATTTGATGTAAATATTCTTTTCCACCTATTAATTATCCAGGGAGAGGGTTGTGGTTGTTTGAAGCTGTATATACCCAAGAAAAGCATGTTCATGGATCTAGTTATTCCTGTGGGTAGGGACTCATTGTATGTAGAACCTTTTGAGGAGGCTACTTCAATTAGGGGTGAACCACCACATTTAGGATGGGTTTTAAATCTATTAGTGGAGTCCTTTATAAATGGAATGAATACAGAGAGAGAGAGAGAAAGACAGAGGGAGAAAGGCACAGAAGCAAGGAAGCTGAAATCAATGAAACCCATAATAGAAAGAAGAGACCAGCAGTCACTGCTAAATGCCTTGCCATGTGACAGAGGAGCCAAGGTTCACTGGCAGCTGGTCTTCAGGAAGTAAGTATTGCATTGATGATGCCTTGATTTGGGCATTTTCCTGACCTCAGAACTGTAAGCTTATAAATTCTCATTGTTTAAGTCAAACCATTTCATGGTATTTACTTTAAGCAGCCTGGGAAATTAAAGCAGGGTGCTACTGACTATTTTTCAAAGCATGATTCCTTTTTCTCTTGTGGCTTTGCTTGTGCTGTCTTATCTGTCTAGACTCATCTTACTACTCAAAGTGTGGTCCTCAGACCAAAAGCATTGGCAATACCCGGAAGCACCTGGGAGCATTTTAGAAAAAGTTCAGAATCTCAACTCCCACCCAAACCAACTGTGTCAGAATCGGCGGAGACTGATATGCATGTTAAAATTTTAGAAGTATGGTTCAAAATGCCTTCTCCATTAATATTTCAATTTTTAAAATTCTACCTCTTTTTTTCCAGGACCCCATGTGAATAACCACTATTTCTTAAACTATTCCCAGAATTTTGTAGAGCAACCTAAAGTCTCCATTCTGAGAATTCATGTAGTTTTCTAAATAGTGCCTTCCATTATTGTTATCTGTGTCTGGGCTTGCTCATTAAGATACTGTTCATGCCTAGGTCAT
>PVIY010042927.1:0-20646 GCA_004026745.1 Myrmecophaga tridactyla | reverse complement strand
AAAAAAAAGTTTCAATGGCTGAGAGATTCCAGAATTGAAAGGTTATCCTGGAGGTTATTCTTACGCATTAAATCAATATCACCTTTCTAGTTAAGTTGTAATAGAGAGGCTGGAGGGAAGTGCCTGAAAATGTAGAGCTGTGTTCCAGTAGCCATGTTTCTTGAAGATGATTGTATACTGAGATAGCTTTCACAGTGTGACTGTGTGATTGTGAAAACCTTGTGTCTGATGCTCCTTTTATCTATCTTATGGACAGATGAGCAAATCATATGGATTAAAAATAAATAAATAATAGGAGGAACAAATGTTAAAATGAATTTAGTTGATTGAAATACAAGTGATCAATGAAAGGGAAGGGTAAGGGGTATGGTATGTATGATGTTTTTTCTGTTTTCTTTTTATTTCTTTCCCTGAATTGATGCAAATATTCCAAGAAATGATCATGATGATGAATATACAACTATGTGATAAAAAAAGAATGTGCATATTGCATGTTGATTGGTTTTATTGATAAAAATTTTAAAAAGATAAAAACTATTGCTATTTTATTTCTTTGCTTTGTATATATGTTATATTATGCAATAAAAAAGTTAAAGAAAAACTCAATGGAATAAATAAATGAATTGTGATATATTTATGCAAAGCAAGAAGGCAAGACCATACCACTGTGATGGTTAGGTTCATGTTGAACTTGTTGCTGTGAGGATATTTTGTGGACTTAAATCATGAGCAGGTTGGTTGCATCTATAGCTGATTACATCTGCAGTTGGCTAAGGGGAGTGTCTTTGACAATGAGTGATGCTTAATCTAATCACCTGAAGGCTTTTAAGGGGAATTCAGAAGAAAAAAATCCTCTCTGTGCTTCAGCCAGCCATTCTCTACTGGGGAGTTCACTGAGGACCTTCATGGGACCTGCCAGCTCACCGCCTGTCAGAAAGATTTCAGAATATTCCATCCCCACGGTTGTGTGAGACACTTTTATGTATCTCATATTTACAGATACCTCCTGTTGGTTCTGTTTCCTTGAGAACCCTAACTAATACAACCATAATGAAAATTAACTGCCTTTACATTGAACAACTAGATAAGGTTCACAAACACATTGGTGACAGAACAAAGGACAAAGACTACCTAGAATGTGAATTCTATTTGTGAAAAGTTCGATACAGGCAATTGAACTACATTGCTTATTGATATATTCATAGTTTGAAAAAATTGTGAAGACCAGCAAGATAATGAATATCACAAAGTCAATATAGTGTTGACTTTTGGGAGAGGGATAAGTGTGTGATTTCAAAAAGCTTCAAGATGAGAGGGTGGAGGGGAACTCTAAGCTGCTGGTGATATTGTATGTCTTAACTAGGTCTTATTTGTACAGATGATCACATTATGTATATTCATTAAGTGACAAATATTTATATTCTTAAGGTGTATGATACTTTGTTAAAAAAAAAGAAAAAAACCGGCACGCCAGATTAATATTGCCTTTTTAAATTTTCTCTACTAATCCATCTGGATATTGATACTTCTTGAATAAAGAATCTATTACCAATTTCAGTGTTGTGCAACAGTTACTTTATTGTGTATTTCAACTATAATTAAAAGAGATCACAGCATGAATTTCATATAGGACCTTTACAGAACACTGCAACTCAAATATCTCAGTGGGACTTTTATGCATAAAGCATCACATAAAAGCAGAAAGAAGCAGAATGAACTAAATTCTCAGATAGTTAAGAAGACAGTGATTTTGAAACATATATCAGTAATATTTTAGGAACTGGAGAAATTAAAGAAGGTAAATACTGAAGTGTAAAAGTAATATTAAAATTACTTCCATTATAAAATTACTTTATACAAAATTTGCACATACACTGAACTTTAAAAAAATCAGTTAAAATTCAAATTTTTATTTAAGAAGTAGTTAGAGAAAATATTTATGCAGTTCCTATTATTTTTTCAGAATATGATGTTTTTCATTTATCATTTATCATTATATCCAATTATAAGATATAATGGAACTCCTAGAAGTAGAAAACATCGATTCTCTTCAATTTATGGAAATAGTATTTTCATTTCTTATTACAGAAGCTCATTACAATGAGAATAATAGGTAGGTTTTAAAAAAATAACAGATTTCATAAATCACTTAAACATTGCTTTCACATCCATAGCTGTAACATTTTATATAACTATATATATATATACACATAAATATTTATTTTATATATATATATTACTCCCATCTTATGAATGGGGGAAGCACTTCAGATAAATTAGCCAAAATCGTTGATTGTGATTTCAAAACAATGGGTGGGATCTTAGAATAAAAGTTAAGGCTAATTTGTTGCCTCACCAATGCACAATTAAGAAGTGGTGCTTTAAAGTTAGGCCTAAGTACTTTCTAAAATCTAGTACATCAACAAATAATTTTTTTTTCAGATAAACTCTGTGCTATCTTAAATCATATATGACATCCAGGAAATAAAGCAGCAGGTTGGTTCATTTTAATAAGAGAGGAGATGGAACAGCTCTACGCAATAAATATTGGCTAAGTAGGTATTATCTGAGACTGTTAAAACGGAGCAAATTAAACAGTACAGTAGAAGGCATGGCCAAACTAAAAGAACGAAACATCATGACTTTGTTTAGAAGAAGTGGCAACAGAAATGATAGGAATAGTGATTGACTTCCTACTTCACAATTGGATGTGCAGTGGAGAGTTTTTTAAAAAAGTAACTCTGTGCCATGTTCATAGGCATCCTGATGCCTTGGCATGTTCTGAGAAACTCCTCTGTAATTCCATATAGCGCAAGGATGAGAACCGAATTTACAGTTTACCCAAAACTCCCAACAAATAGGTGTTTGAAATTTGAGAACTAGGCTTCTTTGATCTTATGTTTACTCAACAAAGCAAATGAAAGTCCTATCAAAAAGGTAAGGGGCCAAACCCATCCAAGATTCTAGGATACATTTTTTCTGACTTTTGCTATCTCCCCACATTTAGGTATATGAAACTGTCAGTGCCTTGAAATTCTATCCTGAGAAAATGTACATCATCTTTCTCTAAGCTATCTCTGTCAAATATATTTGCAATTTATCATTCAGACTGCTTCTAGGATTCCTTCTGCAACAGAGATTAGTCAAACTTTATCTCTTAAAAAAAAAAAAGCTTAGTTTTCCAATTCTATTTATAAGAGAAAATTCATAATCCTTATCCTGACTATAATTTTCTATGACTTAGCCCTAACATTCCTACTATAAGAATTTCATTCACCATTGTATCCCCACATTGTTTTGACCTGTAAAGAATTAATATATATTTGCAATACTTGGAACAAACCAAGCCAAGTCCCTAGCCTAAATTACATATGATAAACCCAAAATTGTAGAATGTATTTTCTTGGACCTGCTTAAATGGCTTTCTATTTTATTTCCTTGATAAACTCAGACATGCTGAATATATATTTTGGGCTTGCTTACCCTTTGGCTATCTTCTTTTGAAAACTGGTCAAAGAACATTTGTCTTGATGTACATCTCATGTTATTGCTACTTGTTCTTTTAACTTTTTCTTTTTCTTTACCCTGGTGACCAAACTAAGTACTCACTATATGCTGTGGAAAGAGAAAAAAACAACCTTAATCTTTAGTCCAAGCTTTTATTAAAATATTGTAATGTGAGAATAGCACTGACACCAATATTAGGGGGGGAGGAAAAAGCTTAATTGTATTGCATAAAAAACTGAAGAAGATCAGTCAAAATTTAGTTTTATTTTCTAAATACTCACTATTGAAATTCTCAGAATGTGTATGAAATCTTACGTTACATTAATCACAGGATAGGATGGTAGGGCAGCATTGCAATTTAACAGCAATTGGTTGGTATATTTGGGTTAAGCAAAATTTTGGTGGAGAGAAAAAATTGAAGGAGAGTTTTCTTCAAGGCTCACAGTGAAATATCTAGTTTTTCAGAGACTTTCACAGATCGGCATTGGCCTTAAGACAAACATCTGTATGCCAAATATAAGAATACAAATTCTCACCTTTATTCAGATTTCCAAATCTTAAGAACAGATTGGGGGTCCCTGATTTTAGGAGATGTTTGAGCTTCAAGTGTAATCATCAGTGTCTTGTTTGATCTTTGGTTTTGTCTGGAAAATTCATTCACCAGATCATGGCTGCATGCACAGAAATATTTATAGCTCTGATCAAGTTATAATATAGGACAGTGATGCCAAACAACGTAAGAAGTAGAATCAATAATTAGACCTTGAAGTGTTCCCTTTAACAGCACTGATATGATAGGGTGACAAGGCATGTCATGATCATTCAGAGGTAAGAAATAATTATTGCAATTTAGGAATGATGATTAATAGGAAATAAACATTAAAATTAATGAAAAGTTTGTTAAAATTATTTAAAACATGCAAAAAACGCAGCAAGCTAATGGGATATTTGGTGACAAAAGGAATCTTTGTCATTTGGGTAGAGACAGGCTTGGCTATTTGATGTCAAAGCACCCAAATTTTTATTTGCATTTTCTTGGTGTTATCTAAGAATATTTTATAGTGAAATATTTATAATATTGTCATAAAGTATTCCATTACATTGAGCCAACAAAATTTTAGCACATTTTAATTTATTTTTATTATTACAAAGTTTCATAATCTTAGTATAACCTGTTATTAAATATATACAAATATTTAACAATGTAAACAAATTATAAAATCATGTTTCTTTTGCTTTAATGTATAATTAACTCTATCAATATATTAAATGATATAATTTCTTTTATATTGAACTTTTCATTTTTTACACATAACTACATATCTTTTTTTCTTTTTTTTTGCCGGTGAGAACTCTGCCTGCTGAGCCACTGTGGCCCCGCCCTACATATCTTTTTAAATAGTGTACACAGGATAACCTCAAATATTTATATCAATTAATTATCTTTAATTAGACCTTTAATTAAACAAAGTAATTTTCATTTATTTCCTTTACATATTAAAAAAATAAGTAGAAGCTAGAAAACCACAAGCTGTTTTTTATTGATGAGCACATATTTAATATCACCTTTTTCAAATTTATGGTATCATTAAACCATACAAATTTTTGACATCTCCTAAAGGCATTTGCACATCCCTTTAATCTTAAGTCATTCTATAATGTACATGAATAAGCATAAATTAAAACTGAGTTTAATGACCAAATTTGTATCTTCTACTTACTTCTAGTTGACCAGGTACCAATGACTATTTATTAGTCAAATCAATTTAATATTAGTCTAGGATTTATATCTAACTAAGGAATTGGAAGTCACAATTTAATTCAATACATTAGGCCCTCATTATTTGTCACATTACAAGGATTCATGAATTTAAGTCCTTTTAAATCTATCACTATTATTTCACTTAAAAACATTTTTATGTATTTTAAATCTTAAAAATTTTTTTTGTGAAAACAGTTATAACTTACTTGGCTCAGAAAAACTATGTAGTAAATTTAGATAATTTACATCATGACAAGGCAGGTATAAATCAAAATATTGTATTGGCATTAGTTTCATTTAACAAAATTTTGAAGATGACAGAGTAATTTTAAACCAATATTTATCGCTTCATTCTAATTTGTGTACAGGCTCTAACACAATTTATAAAACAACATTTTATAACTACTTTTAAGGACCCTTTAAGTCATGTTTAAAGCCTTTTCTCTTTTCTTTGATGCAGAACTCTTATTTTAAAATGTGTGACAATGGCTGTTACTCAAGTAATTTTTCAAATGGTAGGGTTTTTGTTGTTATTGTTGTTTGTGGTTGTTCTTGTTGTTTTACATATTTCCATAGTTTAAGCAACAGAAATGCTGTTAAATATGTCTTAATTCTTTTAGAATTTTTAACTGTTGATCTAGACTAGATGTAGAGCATGCACATTACTAGAGGAAAAAATCGATTAATATCCAAAATTTCTCAAGGTAGAAAAATATAGAAGAAGAAGAAAACAAAACAGCAAAAAGATACTGTAGAAGTAGGAAGGGATGTCTTCAGACATATGAAGTTATAATCGGTAAAAACTTCATTCATTTCTTTGTCGGAGAAAGCTAGATAGAGGAAACCATTTCTGAGACAAATACACACACATACACATGAGTGAGAGAGCATTATTAGGGCTGGTTTAAGTAAAGTGATCTGTAAAATGATTTATATATGTATATGTATATGTATATGTCATTTTAGACAGACAAGCCAGGCAATCTCCTCATGAGGGTTTCTCCACTTTTTGTTCTAAGGTGTCTCTTGAATGAGCAATCTTGTTTCTATGACTAGCTCCTTTGGTCTTTGTGGGACCCCCTCCAATTGGTCAAATATTTGGTGCTATTGACACCAACATGCATATACTGTATTCAGTGGAACATAAGCCTGGCACAGAGCTTGTTGTATGGTGGTTACCCTCTGAACCCCAGTGATAAGAAACAGTTAAGTAGGTTTTTTTTTTTTTACTTCCTCCATAAAAGTCCCAGGCATTAGACAAAAATAAGTGAATGAATAAAAGCAGAATGATATTATCTAAAGGCAGTAATAACAAAGGCTGAAACTACATTCTGATGCAGTGAGTCACAGTGCAAGAAGGGGCAGAGATCACCTAGCTGTCCCTACAGCAACCTCAAAGAGCGGACATGACAAAATATTAAACTGTTCCTCTACAGTCGTGGTGGCATGTGTGTGCATCAGTCCTTATCCATGCCATGACACCAATTGTCAACAGAGTAAAACCAACCAAAGTGAGTAATTCATACCTTTGCTAAAATGATGTGTGTATGAGAACAGCTCTAAGAAGAGTGTTTTGAGAAGATGAGGATTTTTATGTAATAAATTGAGTAAGGTCAGCACAGTTCAGTTTTTGCTTTGAGAATGATCCATTATTTGATTTTTGATAGGGGAAAACATCGATCACTTTAATATCAGATCACAGTTGCCATTCAGCAGTGGTTGGTTGGAGAATTAGGGTTCAGCAAGGAAGGAGAGCAGGACTAGTTGAACATAAGATTTTACAAGAGTCAAAGTAAGAAATATTGGATTTTGCAGTGAGGAACTAACTTCACAGGCCTCATGCTGCTTCTTTGAAAATCTTGCTCAGGTGCTGGCCTTTGGCTGGTGTCTGAGTACTTAGCTTTTAAAGGTTTCCCACATGATTAACTGGTAAAGCTGTTTGTATGCCTGGAGAATTGAACTCTGCTGTACCAGGTTGCCTAGACTATTTGTGCAATGTGATTTATAGTGAGCAGCTGCTTTCCTTCGGGGAATCTGCAATTTTGGCGAGTAGAGATGGTCTTGAAGATAAAGAATGCCTATGTGACCAGCCTTTCATAAAGTCCTAGATTCTGTATCTCAATGGGACTAGCCTGTGCAGATTGCTGGACAAAGAAGAGCCAGAAGAGGGAGCATTTCGGAAGCCTGACTTGAACACCTTCAAACTTTGCCTGATGTATCCTCTTTCCCTTGCTGACCCTGATATGTATGATTTCACTGTAAAAAACAACCAAAACAACAACAAAATGCAGCCACAGCTACAACTACCTCTGAGTCTAGAGGATTCTTCTAGCAAGTGACCAAAGGTGTGGGTGGTCATAGGAGACCCTGAAAAACACAACATAGTACCTCTGTAACTACCAGTGGGCATAGCAGTGTGGTTTGCAGGCTCATCTCCTTTGCTAGAAGAGAAAACGTATTTTACGTCATTTCTCCTGGAAGAGACAGATAGAAAGAAAATATGAGAAAGAGTTAAACAAGCAGGACCCTTACATAGATTTGGAATATCATTAATTACAAGCCCTTTTTCCAAGATCCCACATAAAAGCTCAACTTGTGTATTTTATTTAACTGTTTGCTTCATCTATAATACTCTTTATCAAAATTAAGCATATTCTGAAAAGTTGCATATTTAATTCCACATCCCTAAATATAGTTTTCTTAGTTTCTTCCAGTAAAAAATTAATCACATGCATTTTGCTCTCTGTAAGTGTGCCCTCAGTGTTTTTAAGAAACACATGTTGGTGTAATTATTATGGTTTATGTTTGATAAATACATAAATTTGTGAGTATACGCATGAATGAGAGAACAAGGAAAAACTGCAGACAATGAAACACACAAGGATCGTTTATAGAAGTTCTCAGATTTAGATTTCTAAATAACCAAGATCAACATTTTCAAGCAGAAAATAGAACAGACTGAATATTTCAACAGAGAACTGAAAATCATCAATTATATTGCATATATGAAAACTATATATAAATTTCAGAATTGCATAATAATAAAAATTGAAAACCAATGGATAGAAAACATTAGATTAGTTGTAGCTGCAAAGAAATTGGTGCCTGAAGGCATGCCAGAAGAAAGAGGAAAAGAAAGATGAGAAAATACTTTAAAATATTTGAAACAGAAAAGGTGAGAGACAATGGGAGCATGACCTTATTTGAAGAGATAGAGGTTGAGAATTTTCAAAAATTCATTAATTCACAGATTCAAATAACTTCAAACAACTTGAGAAACTATCACATACAATGAAACTGATACACTAAAAACTAAAAAAAAAAAAAAGGAAAAAGAAAGATATTTAAAGTAGCTGGAAGGGGGAGTAGTGTAGTGGAAATATTTTACCTTCAAAGATGCAACAATCAAACATTATAATTATAACAAACTATTGGACCCTAATCAATGATTTTGGAAACTAGAAGGTAATAAGTTAATGTGTTCAAAATAATGGAATACCAAGGCATTCTCCTACTTCAGGCAAGAAATGGGTTCCAAAATACACAGTAAAACCAAGTAAAAGCCAGTCTGCTTTTTATTATCTCCATATATTGATATTTTTAAAAACTGTCAGTGACAAAATATACCTTCTTGTCAAGATATACTGTTTCTACCTTCCCCACTTTTCTTTCATAGTGCTGGTGGAAAACAATGTCAACTTATAATTATATAATACATGAAAACATGTATTAGAATGTATTATTCACAAGAATGAATGTGAATAGCTAGATATTTTTGTGTATTGATCTTGTATCCTGCACTCTTATTACATTCTTTTATTGGGTATGGTAGTTTTTTTTTTTTTTTTTTAAGATTCTGCAGCATTTTCTACAGAGAAAAACATGTCTGCAAATAGAGTTTTTCTTCTCCTGTTAGATCTTGATGTCTTTATTTATTTCCTTAACTTATTGCACTGGCTAGAAATTTCAGTGCGATGCTGAAAAGATATGGTGAGATTGACATGCTTGCCTATTCTTTGATCATAGATGGAAAATATCCAGTCTTTCATAATTAAATATAATGCTGTAAGTTTTCCGTAGTTGGCTTGTTTTACTCTGAGGAGGTTCCTTCTAAAACTGACTATAAAGAAAAAAAAAACTGATGATATCAAATATTGGTGAGGATTTAATGCTCACACATTTCGTGGGAAAGAGTGAGTTTGTATAACACCTTGGCAAAATTGTTTGGAAACATCTGGTAATGTTGGAAACATCTGGTAGATATAAAATTTCCAAATGTAATTTTATATCTATGTATACAAAAAGATATAGGCAAGAAAATGCATAGCAACATTATCTGAAAAAGCTCCAGACTGGAAAATCTAAATGCAGTCTAGAGTATAATAATAAATCAATAGTAGTATACTTCTTCAATGGAGTAACGTACAGAAATTAAAAAGGAGAACTAGAACTACCATCAGCATTAGTGAATCTCACAAACACAATGTTGAGCAATTATGCAAAAATCCCAAAAACTACATGTAGTGTAATTCAGTTATATAAAATTCAAACATCAGCAAAACTACCCTATGGACTAATGTGTTAGAAATGATGCTAGTTCTAACAGGCATCCGGGCAACCTCTAACCGGCTGATAATGTTGCATATCTTTACTTGGGTGATGAGTGGTACACTTAAAATTGGCAAGGCCTTTTTGCTGTGTGCTTTCTTAAATTAAAGAGAAGTTGCTCAGAATATTGGCATGCTCTAATAAAATTTGTAGTTATTCATCAAATTTTCACTCACATATACAATTTCTTCACTTTCACCCTCCATCTTCTTAAACAACACTCATCGTTTTTAGCGTCATGAAATAATAGAAGTAGAATGAACTGAAAGAAAGCATAACTTTGTGTTCCATTAGAATTTTACACTTAAAGCAGAGACAATAACCTTGAAAAGTAAAGTTTTTCATCTTTAAAAGTCTGCTATTTCAAAGAACCAAAGACTAAGCCTTGAAGGAAACCAAGTCAAATATATTTGTCTTTAGAAGTAGATTGGAAGGAAAACAGAGAAGAATTGCTTTACCCTGCCGTTGCAATCTAGATAAAAATTCAAAGTGTGTGTGCCATTCTCGTGGGGCTAAGCTCAATGAAGCTCATAAAGAAATCCTTCATTTGAGTATGGTGAAACAGCTTTAGTGTAAAAAAGTTAGAAAGAATAGTTCTCAGCATAAAGCCTAAGAGACCCTTCCCCAATAAATATCTCAAGCCCAGCAAAAGACAAGGGAGAAAATTTTGATTTACCTCTACCTCCATCCAAATATTTGTGAAGAATTGTCTGAAAGAGTTTCAGACCTAAAACACAGGTGATGCTTAGAATAATCTAAATTAAAGAGTTTATCAAAAGGTTAGTAGGTCTGTAGACATCTCACCAGACAAAACATAACTAGAGCTTTATGATCAGTAACAATACCGGGCGAAGCACATTTCTGGAAAGGCTCATAGGTGAGTGGATGTACTGAGTTCTACTCATTCCCCACCAAAGTCTGGGTGCTACATAAAATACTCTACCACCTGGAATTTAACTACCAAGTGAGGGGTAATTTGTGGAAATTAGATAGGACCCTGCATTTATTAGGAAAATATCATATATGATTGAAATAATAGCTAATTCATTGCTGTTATTCCAAAGTGATTAAATTATTTTGCTGAGTCCTGCAAATTAGGAGCATGGGAAGCTATTGATTTGCTTTTAGAAAAAGAAAATTAAATTTTTACACACTTCAGCTTTAAATATGAAAATTTGCCTGGGTTATAATCAAATAACAAGTATTTATTAAATATTTCATACCCAGTCTGTGGAATTCTAAAGCCAAGTAAGTTCAGAAGCCCTGTGATTAATAGAGTCCAAGGATTTTATAAAGGAACTAAGACTAGATTCTTATCCAAACATCATCCATGTGTTTCACAAAGGTGGTAACAGAATTTCTCCAATTTCTAACTTTTAAAGACTACTTAAATATTTCCATTAATTTAGAAGCCAAATCTCTGTTTTTGATCTCCTAAGTTTTAAGCAACAGCTCATTGCATGATCTTGATCCAGATATTTTAAGGCTCTACTCAAATGACTAGTTTAGACACTTAACTTTTTGAATAACATAATTTTGGAATGTTCTATGTGTAGCCTAATGTTAAAGCTCTTTAAAATGATCCCAGATAGACCCTGAAAGATTCAGAAAATATCTCTTAAAAACTGCTTGATGGTAGGTGAAAGGAGGGAGCAGGCACATCGACTTCCAGATCTGAAAATTACTTCAAAGTAGCAAGAGTTTTCTCATGTAATGTCATGTCTCATCTTTTTTTTATTGTTTGTTTGTTTTTTTGCTTTATTTTGTTTTATTTTTTCTTAATGTATTTATTGAGAAAAGTTAACATACAAACATGCAAACATTCTTAACATCCAAACGTTCCATACATAGTGTACAATCAATGGCTCACAATATCATCACATAGTTGTGTATTCATTACCATGATCACTTTTTTGAACATTTGATACCTGCCTACAGCATAGAGAAACCTAGGATGAGCATTAGACTGTGGCACATTTGTCTTATTCACTCACCATTCTTTAGAAGCAATTTAAAATTTTTATTCTTATAAAACGCCAAACAAATGCAATTTGCAGTGTGGGATTACCTAATTTAGGTTCCTTATTCAGCATTTTTAAAGAAATTTATTTATTTCTTAAAAATGCAGTATTAATTTCAACAAGAATGATTTATTGAAAATGGCTAGCATCAAAATAGAATGAAAAATATACTGTAGGAATAGTTGACATATACTAGCCAACAATATTAGAATGATTATGAACAAAGAGCAATAATAGCACCTGTTATCGATTGAATCATATATTCCACAAAGACATTTCAAGTGCTAATCTCTGTTCCTGTGGATTTGAACTCATTGGTAAATAGGATCTTTGAAGATATTATTAGTTATGATGAGGCAGAATTGAATCAGGTGTGGGCCTTAACCCAGCAAAACTGGAGTCTTATAAGCAGAAGAAATTTGGAAGGAAGGAGACATAAAGGATGTCTTCCTTATTTTAGGCTACTGGCCTTTAAAACTGTGTGGCGGGCAGCTGCCGTGGCTCAGCAGGCAGAGCTCTGACCTGCCATGCTGGAGGTCTGGAGTTCGATCCCTGGTGCCTCCTGCCCATATGCAAAATTAAAAAAAAAAAAAAAAAAAAAAAAAAAAAAAAAAAAAAAAAAAAAACAAAAAAAAACTGTGTGGCAATTAAATCCTGTTGTTAAAGCTAACAATATCAATCAGAAACTAAAATAAAAATACTAAATAGCTGTTACATATAAAATGGGATGACATGATTGACATGAAATTTTCTTTAGGAGAAGAGTAAAGATATTAAGCTTAGATATGATTAAAATAAATAGAATTCACAAAATAACTAGGTTAACTGTTAAAAAGTATTAAATACAGCATGTGTGGACATAGAATTGATTTATAAATTGACTGAAAAAGTTCTCTTTATATCTGGGGATTTCTGGATGAGTCAACTTTTTGAGGTCAAGATGAGTAGACAGTGGGATTTATAATGTGCTGATCAGGGTCTAAATCTCCACTGGCAGCCCAGGGCCAGTTCCTTTATTGATGGTTTGCTGCTGCTTTACTGGTCTGACACACCTGGATTGATTACTTGGCCAGGGGACTTAAAAGCCTTTCCCGAAAGCTTCTCTTTTTCTTAGTCCTTCAGTCATCCAACGTTTTCCTGTACTCTTTCTCTCACTGCACTATACTCTTTGCCTTCACATGACAGTCCTATGTGAGTATCTTCTGTGCAGTTGACTGAATCTTTTCAAATACCTCAATGGAAGAAATATTTACAGTATATAACATTCAAATAATAAACTAATACAGAAAGGAAAGCTAAAATACACCACCTCAGCTATACCACAAAATGCCTCAATAGTTCAAAAGAAAGCCAATGTAGAAGGAGTAAAATAAAACCAGAAAGGAGAATAAAGAGAATTCAAATAACAATATGGCAGAAAATCCAATAGATATAGGAATAACCACAGTAAATATAAAAATATTTGGAAGCACAGGAACAAAGTATATTTTAATGTCGTGTTTTTTAATTATTTTTAATAGTTCCTCAAAAACTTTTCTGAATGTTTAAATTTTATCAGAATTGCTATTTTAGGATAAAATAATAGAAAATTTATTTAAAAAATATATATATATATTAAGAGTAGAATATTGGGACGGGCAATGGTGGCTCAAGCGGCAGCATTCTTGTCTGCCATGCTGGAGACCTGGGATCGATTCCCAGAGCCTGCCAATGCCAAAACAAACAAACAAAAAAGAATATTGGCTTAAAAAGGGAGATAAAACAACCTGCTTTGTCAGTAAAGATGCTGAAAAAGATTAAACTGGCATTTCAAGGAGTATTCTGACTCATGGGAAGAAGAAGCACCTCTAAGAAAGTGGGCCAAACTCTAAATAATTAAGAGAAAGGTGACAAACTCTCTCTTCCGTCAGCTTAAAAAGATGTTAATGATTTACCTAATTGTCTTATACTACAAAACATTTCTGAATAATATCATATGTGAGTTTGATGCCAATCATTCAGAGTTTAAAGAAAAAAGGACATGAATATTTTAAAGGTAAACATGACATTCTCTTTAAAATAAAAAAAAAGTCATCAGTTATGACTTTTCAAATTGGAAATGAAAGTCAGGGAGTCTCTTATAGATCAATTTTTTTGCATTTCATTGGTTGGAGAAATGTACATAATAGCTGAGAGACTGATAAAGCCATGTACAGGTGACATTAGTGAATGTCTACTGGATGAAATGTCAATAAAGTAAATTGTGTGTCACTTTTCAAAGTAAATTGTCAAATTAACGATTTAACAACAAACATGAACTAAGTTAACATCTTTTATGCAGGACTGTACTTTGAATTGCAATTGAACAAATAGACATAGCTGCCCTTGCTATTTGCTGGTGTTCATCCAGAAAAAGCATCAACTAATCACAGAAAACACTCTGTGTAAATGTTTGGCAATATACAAAAGTATCGTTGAAATAGTGTTGAATAACTTCTTTGAATTATATTTTTTGATCTGGAATAATTTTAATGATATCTGTATCAATGGTTCAAAAGGAATAGCTAAAATTTCCAGTGCTTTATCACAAATCAAAGTGATGACACGAAACTGAACTGATAGATACATTTTTTTCAATACTACACATTCGCAGTTTAAACAATCAAAGAGAATAATGTCAGTTTCCAGGCAAAATGAGAATTGTTAAAAACTTGTATTTTCCTCTATGAACTTTATATCTTCCCAAATACTTTTCTGATGGTATAGGAATACATATTAATAAATGTGATATATTATTTTTAATGTTAAATGATGAAATGTTTCAACATCTAGAAGATCTATATAACATATTGAGGAATTATTTTCAAATATCAGTACACAAAAATGCCAAATCATGCATGGGTAAGTATGAAAAGCTCATTCACTGGTGTCAGATTCCACATTGCAACTAATCTTAAAGAAATTACGACTTGTCAAGCTTAGGTATAGCATAAAGAATAGCCACAATTATCTGAAATGTCTACTAAAATACTTGTCACTTTTCCAACTTCATATTTGGGTGTGGCTCATTTTTCTTTATATACGTCAAGCAAAACTACATGTTATAATAGGAATAATAGAAAGAAGAATTGATCTTTTCTCTTTGAAGTTTTTCTGATGAGGAAACAAGTCTGCTCTTCTCACTAGTTATCTTGGCAAATGTGGTTATTTTAATAAAACATATTAACAAATGATAGTATTTCCATAAGATGAATTAATACATAAATGTTTTGTTTCCTTATATTTGGTACTAGTATGATAAATATTAATTTAGACCATGTAAACAAAATCTGTTTGGTGTTCTTAACAGTTTTAAGATTGTAAGGGTGAATAAGAAATGAATTTTGGGAACTGCGCCTTAGATAAAACCTTGTACTTGTTCCCCAGGAGAAATACAAAAATAAAGTTTTTATCATTGTAATAGCTTGGAAACAAGCAAGTATATTTTAAATGGTGAATGGATGGATAAATGAATTGTGTTATATTCATTTGCAATACTTATTTTGCCCAAATGAATATTCACTTCACAATTTAAATTTAAGAATTTTATGATAATTATATTCACGTTGTAAATCCACTAACTCCAGCCCATCAACACAGATTTTAATTGTGTGTAGCTGCAGGAAAGAGCACTAAGGTTTTTCTTGCAAATGCCGAATTCCTCCTCTGTTATGTTGGTTCCAATGTCTGTCTCCTTTTCAAAAGAATGAGCATGCCCCTTTTAGTTCTCAATCTTTCTGGTTGATATAGATACAAATTTCAGAGTGAGAAGACTGATTTAAACCCATGTCATTTTATATCCTCAGTTGCATTTGTCAAGACTTGATGCTGCTCTGCTGTTGCAAATGTAGGTACTAAAGTATTTCCCATTCTCCTCGTGGGATCAGGACAAAGTGCTTAATAGCCAAGAATGAATGAGTCCCCCTGTCGTTGAACTGTAGTAGCAGAAGTAACTATAATCATTTCATGGACTTTGAAGTAAAAAGTAAATACGGGGCAGTGCATCGGTGGCTCATTTGCAGGATTCTCACCTGCTGAGGTGGAAACCTGGGTTCTATTCCAGGAGCCTGCCCATGCCAAAAAGAAAGAAAGAAAGAAAAAAAGGAAATACACACACACACGTATGTGTCTGCATATGTGAAAACACCTCCCTCAATTGCCAAGATATTTTGCGCCTCATATCAAGCTTCAGGAATGGTTTGGGGCATCAATTTAAAAGTTTCTGTTTTTTAAAAAAATCACCATGAGAATGGAATAACATCAGAAGTCACTTAAATTATTATGAAATTATTCTGAAATAATTTAAGCCACTTAAATTATTAAAACTGTTCCATATCCTGAATTTGGAAAGAGCCTCTAAGAAGTAATTATCATTTCAATTAAAATCAATTCAAATACATCTTAATGTCACAATAATTGCATTTTTTGGGAAAGTATATGCATTCTGTTGCCAAATATACCATTTTTGTTGAATTTTATTTCCAAATAAGTATGTAAATATTGTTAATTCAATGAGTTGGGTGGCAAAACAATTCCCTGAATAATGACAATGCTCAAATTTTAACATAAACACTGGTAACTTTTCTCTTAGGAACAAAAAAACAGGAAACAACATCTTTGAAAACCCTGTACTTCAGGCAGTGAAGGAAAGTGATCCTTGAGAGATGAGAAACAAATGATGTGAGCTGTACAATTGCCCTAACCTGCTGCATTGAGAGAGTTTACAGACAGAGGTACAGAGAGAGGGGACCTAGACAGAACCCTTGGACTACCTGACTAAAGCAGAGGGAACGCAGAGACTGAAGAGTCCCAGGTCATTAGAGTAGAGGCAGAGTTATGAAGAGGAGAGAATTCTTCAAAGAAGGAGCAGTGGAGTTATGCAAAGGGTCCTCTTCCAGACGTGTAGTGAGTATCGCTCAGTGTATGCATTTGAGGAAACTACCAAAGGCTGGCACAAGAACTGTCTAAAAGGATTAGAGGTAGCAGCATCAGGTCCTCAACCAGAGTCAGACATAGTGCCTGTAACCACAAACTAGACTGAAATACTCAATATTTAAGGGGAATTGAATAGAGTGCACAGACATGTTTCAGTAGTAGGGTGTACTTAGTCCTAGACTCATCATTGATCCACACCAACCTAACAAATCTCAAAAGCAAGACCCAAAAGATCCAAAACTGTTTCAGAATATCTTAACTGCAACCACAGGAAAAATTCAATAATATCTATAGAAATACAAAAATATCCATCACCAGCAAAGTAAATTTTACAGATCTGCTTTCGAATAAAAACTGTCACGTATGCAAAGAAGCAGGAAATTATGACCCAAAGTGAAAAGATAAATTAGTCAATCAAAACTGAAAATAAACTGAAGTAAATGTTAGAGAATAGCAAATTCATTAAAATAATTTTTACAACTGTGTTTCATATGTTAAGAAATCAAGTAAAGACATGGAAAGTCATGAAAAAGAACCAAACTGGATTTCTGGAAAGGAAAACGACAAGGTGTAAAATTAAAAATACACTGGATGGGATTATCTGCAGATTATGTGTGGAAGAAATAAAGATGAATGAACTGAAAGATATAAATATAGAAACTATGAAAAATAAAACATCTGTGAGCTTAGTTACAACAATAAGTGGCTTAATATATATGTAAACAAAGTCTCCCAGGGAAGAGGAGGCAGGAAAATATTTACTGAAATAATTGCCAAAAAGTATTGCAAATTAGAGGAAAACTGTATGCCAACAGACAAAAAGTTTGAAGAACAAGCTCAAAAACATGAAGAAAACTACACTGCAGCACATCATAATTCACTTGCTTCACACTATTGTTAAATAAAAAAGTATTAACATTAGCTAGACAAAATGGATAGTTTACATACAGAAGAACAATGAGGTAAGTGGGGGCAGATTTCTCATTGGGAGCAGTTCAACTGAGAAGACAATATTTTTTAAAAGCATTGAAAGTGTAAAAACAAAAAAAACTAGTCAATGTAAACTTTATAATCAGCAAAATAGCCTTCAAAAATGAAGATGAAATAAAGATTTTTAGAGAAAGAAGAACTTGAATTCATCACCAGCAGACCCCTCCCCCCAAAAAAAAGTTAAGATTTGGATATTTACACAAAATTGGGGTGACAGATATTCGAGGATGAAGCCTAGTTTCAATTACATTGCTTGGACACAACTAGAGAAGCACCGAATGAGCATCTCTTTATGAGTATTTTAGTTTCAATTAACTCTTGATTAGGTGGCTGTACCAGCTCCATAGGCATAAGATATTTTCCCAATGCCTGGGGCCACATGAGAAGTGTAATGTAACTACAGAAATGGGACAAAAACCTACATGATTGATTTTTAGAAAATAAGAGCTGAACAGCTCAATCTAGAGGCAATAACCATAGTTTAATGGGATATATACCAGATTTAGGGTGCAAGTAGCAATATAGTACAAGAATGACTGTCCCTCTAGCCACTTAAAATAACCTTGAAGTGCAAAGTATTTGTGGTGAAATAATATTTATTTTTACATAGAAAATAAGGTTTGAAGAAAATATAAATGATATTATCTGGCTTTGTTTTGCTAAATGCAGGAGGTGTTAACGGATTTCAATTCTTGAAATTACCAAGACTTCAACAGGTAAAATATATATATATATATTTTCCAACCATTTCTCTATATTCAACTCTCTAGGGCATAGTTCATATTTTATAAATGAATTTTGCATTTTATAAGTAAAATCACATAAAAATAAAAAACAATTCACTAATCTTCTAACCCTATATACTGAAATCCATACATATATTAGTAGGTATTTATTAGATCTGAAGAGGAAATTACACAAATTATCAGGGAAACCATAATTGAAGCCAACCACAGAATGAGAGCTCACCAAAAGTAGCAATATGCTGCCTTATTCATGATATCCCACACTTCCTTTAAGCAATGCCCTGTTTCAAGGTATTTTTGCACCATCCTCCTTGAAACAATATCCTGTTACATCACCACCCTCAACACCAGACTCCTATAATATAATCGAATGCGGAGATCTGACTGACTGTTGTAACCTTTTTTGCAAATCATTGACCTTCCTGGACTACAAACTTTTCCACTTTACCTTGTTCCATTTTTTTTTTTCCTTTGGCACTTTCTATTTATTTTAGCAAACGTTTCTCATACTCAACAATTGTCTACAATTGCTGCTTTTGCTTTCCTATTATAAAAGTAATATGTATCCATAATTCAAGACATAAGTTAAAATCCAAGTAAGTGACGATGTGTATAGTTCCAGTCATAGGGGAGAATGTTTAAGATCAATGGTCCTGGATCTTGGTTGCCTGGGATCAAACCCTGTCTCTGCCAATTTGTAAACATGTTCTACAGTGAGGCAATTAACCTTTCTGTGCTTCAGTTTCCTGGAGACTGAAATGGCATTGACCTTGTAGGGCTGATATGAGGTTTAAATAATTAGATAAACCTGCATAAGTAATACTGACCTCTTAAGGCTGAAGATAAATCTAAAAATTAAGTTAGCTAATCAGTTGTGAGGATTAAAGAAACTTCACAACAGTACTTAACTCCCAGAAAGCTTTCACTTGATATAATCTAAAATGGTTTTATGTCTTTTTCTAACATTATTTGGAAAATTGTTGTTTCATTTAGCATAAGCATTACCCCATATTCCTAATTTCATACTGTCAGGCACAGGGTTGTTAAGCATTCTACATGAGACAACTAGTCAAACATCAGCAGCATTATTGAAGGGATAAAGCAGGGAGGAAGCAGGTGGGAGAGTGGAAGGGAGAAAGCAAGTAGGAGCCTGAAGTTGGCTCCCAATTGGAGAGCCATCAGGAAGAAAGAGAAAATGACCCCGGCTCTTTGTTCTGGGAGCTGTGTTTTAAAGGGATAGTGACTAGTGATGCCAGGAGGGGAGGGTGCCCACTAGGTGGTCTGTTGTTTCCTGTTTGGATGGGGGCTTCAAACAGATTTATAACTGGATCCTTGGACCTGCAAAGGATGCTGAGGAGGGGAGCTGAGGGGGGCTTTGCATCAAAAGTTCCTTTTGCTCTTAGAATTTTCTCTCTGAGTCCTGACACATATTACATGCAGGAAATATAAGTTAATAAAAGTCTAATATTTTGGAATCTGTATGTTGTTTGCACTTTCCGGTATTAAAAATAAGATCAAAAGTAGCATCTTTATATATGCATTTGTATGAAAATCTGTTTTATTTCTTAGACTGCTTTGCTAGTATGGGTACTTACTATTTTTTTAGGGTTATTTACTAAGTAATTCAAAGATCATTTAGTGCATGTCTAGTTTGAAACTGGCATAAATTCCAGCTCAACTGGTTGATACTGAGATGAACAGAATAGTCAGGGATGCTGCTGGCATGGGATTATATTCCATGGGGAGTGTTTTGGGGCTTTTGATACTTACTGACAAATGCTCTTATGGTGATTTGAAGCTTTGTGTCCCCAGAAAAGCATGTTCTTAAAACTGATCCATTCCTGTGGGTATAATTTTATCGTGAGTAGGACATTTTGATGAGGTTATTTCTTTTAAGGCGTGGCCCAGGTTGGATCTGAATCCTTTTACTGGAGTCCTTTATAGACAGGATGAATATCAACAAGAAAAGAAAGAGAGAGAGAGAGATTGAGAGAGAGAGAGAGAGAGAGGGAGAGAGAGAGAGAGAGAGAGAGAGAGAGAGAGAGAGAGAGAGAGAGAG
>PVIY010042926.1:0-20527 GCA_004026745.1 Myrmecophaga tridactyla | reverse complement strand
CTTCCTGCCCTTCCTGATGACCTGATCTACAGATTTTGGACTTTTCTAGCTTGTCTTACAATCCTGTAAGCCAATTCCTTGCAGTAAATCTGTTAACATTTATTTCCTATCAGCTCTGCTTCTCCAGTCAAACCTGTACCCATACAGTTGCCAATGATTGCCGTGTTTAAGGGTTCCCTAACTTAGGCCTAGTTTTTGTCTCCGTGGATCTCTGCTATGCTCCTGTCAGCAAAAATCAAAAGGGTTGAGTAGGCTCTCAGGATGTCAATGAAATAGGAGAGAAGTGTCAAACTCAACAGCCTTACTAGGGATTCCTTTGGCATCCTTCCCACTCATACTTTTTTTTTTCTCCATCAGAGGCACCTGTTCTCACTAGTATTTTCTTTGGATAATCTAATCTAAAAATTGCTGAGAAAATCAGGAATTTCATGATTTTACTGACACCACTATTTTATATTGCCTAGGATTACAATGGTCTGCTAACACTAGGTATAAAACCATTTCCTTTTTTGTTGACCAGGTCCTATTGACCAATATAAAAATTTATCTCTAAGTTGTTTTTTTTTTTTACATTCAGCTGTTATGCTAATGGTCAATAACTTTAACCATATTTAGTGTGACTCTTATTTTTCTGTTTCTCAAAGTAAGATAAATTCCTACTAATTGGACAATTCCAGGTACAGTATACATGCTTATACTATTTTCCTTTCCTTATCTGGCAAAGTGAGAGAACAACCTAATATATCTCCATTCATGCTTTTTTAAGATTGACGTGCAACAATGAATAGAGGATGTTTGAATGAATACTTTCTATACTTTGGTTTTGACCATTTTCTTGGTTGAAAGCCACCAATTAATGGTCTCTGTCTCCTCAGCTAGGTGTTTCACTGTTTCGCAGTTAGTCTTTCATCCTTCTTCCTTTCCATGACTGCCTCTTAAGAGCAGGACAGACTTGGGGCCAAGAAGACACAGTGTTGCCTGTAGGCTGAAGGAAGAAACTTTGCTACCAGGGATCCATGGGGCAGGAAGCACATGAACTTTTCCCAGGAGAAGATTTAGATGTTAAACTGCTTCTCCACTAGTGTAGTCCTCTCTCAAACTTCTTCACATTCTTTGGAATTAGGACTGAGTGGTGCCACTTGTTTCACACACCACTATTACTTGAGTCATAGTGTTCTGCAAAATTTTAAGAGAATGCCGTTCATTCAATCATTCTTCCAATCATTTATTCTTTCAGTTCTTTGAACATTTCTTAAAGGCTTCTTATTCAGAGCCAGACATTGTGCTAGGTGCTGGGGAGAGAAAAAGGAATAAGGCATATTCCATACATTCTTGAAAATCAGAGTATTCCTGTAGTATAATTGGAAATTGTACTGGAAATAAAGATAATTGTTTTATTTATTGAGTCTTTTGAATATTGGCCTACATTTTCAAAACAAACTCCTTTAATGTGATTTTAAATAGTAATATATATTAAATATGCCATATAAACAAAGCAATAGAAAATTTAAAATGTAGATTTAAATTTTGAATACCAATTTTCATTTTACACATAAACATATATTTAAACATGTGATATTGATGTCAGGATTAAGTCTGCTTCCTTAAGACAAACTTTTCTGACTAGGTTGTATGGAAGATATAGTGCTTGTAGGTACCTTTCAAGGTCAAGCCTTTTGCTCTGCTTTGTTTTCATAAGTAGAAGTCTTAGAAATCCAGTTTAAAAATCGTATGTTAATTAAAGATCCTACTGGCGAATGCTGTCTGCTTAGTGGATTTGAATATAATGAAGAGCTATTTATCCCAAAGTTTTATATATAATTCATGTATGGTAGCTGAATTAAACATGCTCTCCAAACACTCTTTTCAAATTTCTGGCAAAGTTGGGATGTCAGGAAGACTGCATTAACAACTTTCCAAATTGGATCTTCTTAAAGGATAACTGAATTCATCTTGAGTTTCTTCCTTTAAATCCTTTCAAGAACCTTGTCATGGAGACTTCCATCAAGTGAAGGACATAAAAAATGCCTACAACACCCAATTGCTGCATCCATAGCTGTTTTGGGATACAAAAGCTTGAGGTATATCATGATTAACAAGGCTTGATACTTGCTCCCTAAATTAAAAATGTTGCATCTATAAATGCCAAACCTATTAAAATATATCATTTGTGAAAATTTGAATTGGTTGGCCCTTTTCCTTCATTAATTTATTTAGACATATATATATTTTTATATTTTTGCCCCATATATTATTCTAGAGGGCTAGAAGTAGAGGCAAACAAGACAGAGTTCCCAGGTACATACAGCTTACATTCTAGTGGCACTTGCATCCTTTAGCTCATCTATCCACACATATATATTTCCATTTGATGGTCTGGAATATAAGGACTTTGGTTTCGGTCCTCTCATTCTTTGCCAGGTAGGTTTGGATGCTGATGTTTGGACCTGAATGGAATACTGACTGCATTAATAAAACCACTATTTTCCCCTTTGGTTTTCAATAAAAATCCTATTTCCAAACCTAGATTGCTCAAGCACCAACATCGCGTATTCCCAATGTTTTCCCACTCTAACTGATTTTTGTGTAATGATTTTGACACAATCTCAGAGAGCAGAATTTTTAGTAATGGCCTATAACTCTTGAGGAAGTAACATTTCTTTTGGGCTTTTTTGGGGGGTGCACATAATTACAACAAACACATAGATGGACATGATTCCCTTTATGGATAGATTCATTGAAACAAATAGCAAAGAGAAAAATGCTTTGATCTTTTATAAAATCTGAAAATTTATACCCTAGCTAAGTCAATAATTCATAGGAGAATTAATTGAAGAACTACAGTGGAACTTTTTTCTACTGGCAAAGTTCTGACAGCATTCAGAGTGCAAGGTTTCCTGAGCAAGCTCTCAGTAGTTTTAAAAACTCTTTGTGATAAATATATGTGTATGTATATATCACAAAGAATATAGCATAATTTTTTGATAGTATGATCCATCATTATGGAGTACTGGTGAGGATTCCACATCCTCTGGAACTTTCATATAATGCTGGTGGAAATGTAAAATGGTATAATCACTTTGGAAAACAATTTGGTAGCTTCTTAAAATGTTAGACGTATGGCTATCATATAACCCAGCTATTTTCACTCCTAAGTATTTAGCCAAGAAAAGTGAAATCATACATCCATGTAAAGACTTGTATGCAAATCCTAATAGCAAATACAAATACTTTATTTGTAATAGCCCCAAACTGGAAATTAACAAAATGTCCATCATCAGGCGAATGATTAAATTAAAAGGGATGAACTATGAACTCATGCAATGGTATGGATGAATCTTAAAATGAATATCGCACTGAAAAAATCTAGGCATAAAGAGAACACATACTGTAGGATTACATTTACATAAAATTCCAGAAATGCAAACTAATTCATCAAACAGAAATCAGATCAGTGAGTGCCTGGGGACAGGGGCAGGAGTAGTGAGGGACAAATTACAGCGGCCACGTGGGAACCCTGGGGCTGATGGATGTGCTCATTATCTTAACTATGTGATGGTTTCATTGTTTTATATACACATATATATAAACATATATATACATTAAAACCCATCCAATTGTGTACTAGAAATATGTACAGGTTATTGTATCAGTTACACCTCAATAAAATTGCAAAAACCCCACAAGGAAAACATATGTATTCATTTTGCACATTAAATGTGTACTATGCTGATGAACTATAATGGGAATAGCATCTTTTATTTCAATACATATTTAACTTGTGTCATAGTATTTCATTAATTTTAATTCACATAAATTTTAGGGTGCCTTCCAGATTCTTTGCATATTCTGTCTGGTATATTTTCATCAGCCAAAATTTTGATGAAGTTTATTTTCTGCAGTAAGAATGTGTGAAGTTTTTCAAACTGCCCACACATCCCTGCTTTGTGCGACTTCTGACTGACTAGATGTAGACCACTCCCTCACCCCTCGCTGCACAGCCAGCTGGAAATCACCAATATGCCTTATATGTGACAAGCACATTATCAACAGTAGCAGCAGCCTTTCCACCTTGAAAGTCTTCAGAGGTGGAGGTGCGGTTTCCACCAAATTTCATTCGGGTTTTTAGCCCTTGGGAGCTCATGTCTAGTCAAAAGAAACTCAATAGATGTTTGGAAAATGTATCATTTGTTCTTTTCTAACAGTATATGTTAACACAAATATTTTGGCCATTTTTCTTTTTTACTTTTAAAATTATATAATATAACATAATATACATACAAAGTAAAGAAAGTAAAGAGCAATAGTTTTCGAAGCACTCTTCAACAAGTAGTTGCAGGACAGATCCCAGAGTTTGTCCTGGGCCATCCATACCGTCACTTCAGATTTTTCCTTCTAGTTGCTCCAGAACATTGGAGGAACATTTTTTTCTTTTCTTTTCTTTTTTTCACATGGGCAGGCACTGGGAATCGAACCCTGGTCTCTGGCATGGCAGGCGAGAACTCTGCCTGCTGAGCCACCATGGCCCGCCCTGAATATATATATTTTTCTTTTGGGAAAAACAACATATACTAAAAAACAATAAATTTCAAAGCAGAGCACGACAATCAGTTGCAGAACAGATTTTGGCCATTGTTTTTTAGTTGTGGGATCAATTTTCACAAAATCTTGGTGCCATCGACTACTTTGCTAATTATCTAAGTACATGAGGAATTGTAACTGATACAAAAGTCAGCTTTTGAGCAAGTAGTCCCAAATTAGATGTTCTTAATGCCTCATTCTTATTCTCAAAAGCCACCGAAATTATAAAAAGTCCATTAGTTGAGACTAATATTTTTATGCAGAATCTGATACAATGTGAGTTCATAAATCTTAGATAATTCGGTAGTAATAAATAATTGTCATTTTGAAGGTACATCTGGCTGTTTTGCCAAGGGCAAACTGACTCAAGCAGAAGCCAATTATGCCTGCCTCCTTGCAGGGGCAATTTTCTTCTCACCCACTGGGCCCTAGAGGACAATTCAGAAGAGATTTTATGCCCCAAATGAGTGATAGTCTTTAACAACTCTAAGATTTGTTCCATTTGCCAGAAGTGTCTTCTGCTTCTTATTCAACCTCAGTCACATAGTGGCATGCATCACAAAGTATTTACTAGGGGTCTTCTAGAATGATTTTTAGGTAGAAATAAAAGCAAGCAAGAAAAATAGTGCTCAGAGAGCTTAGCTTAGACTTTAATGCCAGTATTTTTTATTTTATAATGCCAGATGCATATTTGAAACAGAATTCTCTGTGGTCACTTTTTCCCAAATTGCATTTTGCAGAACATTGGAGGCTTAAGTGATAGCAATATGTAGGTGGTTAAAAAAAAGTTTCAGGGTTAAATAAATTCGGTAACAGTGTGTTAAGGTTAATGGAGTCTTCTGTTGCAGGACTTATCAGTGAATTTTGAGTCTCTAAGATAAGCACATAGTACACAGTATTACCTATACATGTTGGATAAAAGCTCCTTTTTATTTATTTATTTATTGTTAGAGAATTGAGTTTTACAGAAAAAAGCATGAATAAAATACAGAGTTCCCATCCACCCTATTATTAATACTTTGCATTATTGTGGTACATCTGTTACAATTCAAGCAGGAACATTTTTATTATTATATTGTTAACTTAGTCCATCATTACAATGCGGATCACTGTTTGTATTGTACGGTCCCATATTTTTTCTTACAATAATTTTCTAGTAATATATATATATAAACTAAAATTTCCACTTTTGCCACATTTAAATATATAATTCAGTGCTGTCAATTAAATTATAATGTTGTGCTACCGTCACCACCATCCATTGCCAAAACTTTACAAATCAACCTAAATAGAAACTCTGCACAGATTAAGCATTAACTCCCCATTCCTTATTGCAGCTGTGGCCCCCGGTGACCTATTTTCTAGTTTCTGACTCTTTGAGCTTTTCATTACAAATATTCATAGCAGTGAGGTTGTATGATATTTGTCCTTTTGTGTTGGGTTTAATTGCTTCTCATACTGTCCCAGCTCTCTGTAAACTCTCAGGACAAACTCTGGGAAGACAAGTTTCCGGGTTCAGTCTCTTAGACCTCTATTGAATAGATTGGTACTGACAGACATGCAACCCAAGGACCCTGTGGCAGTGCAAGATGGTTTCATCCTGCCAGGGGGAAGGAGTGTGGGGGAGGGGGTGTGGAGGAGTGGGTCTGGGAGAGGGGATGTGGGGGAGGGGCCAGCAGGGGCATCAGGAGCTTCTATATGGCTTCTCAAGCTGTGTTTGATTTAGCACTTGCTGTCTTAACCCCTTAACTGTTTTTGGTAGTTTTATTCCCACGATGAGTAGTGGATATGTGTTCTTATTCTCTTTTTTGTTTTTGGAAGGAGTATGGGGGCTTAGCACATTATTAGAAATCTCCAAGTTTGTTATCCAAATTTTTAGATAGTCTTTAATGAACCAAAAGGGCTTATAAAAGCACTGAATATTTCAATAGTATACATATAGACTTTAGAAAATTTGTCCTTTCCCCTTCTCTGTCAGGAGAGAGGCAGAGAGGCAATACAGGCTGAGTGGTAACCCTGAAGCTGTTGAATCTTCAGAAAGTTATTAAACCTTTCTGAATCCCTATGTTTTCAATGTAAAAGGAGGCCATGCCATGCCCTCGATCAGGAGGCTTACTCTTGGAAGCTTATGTAGGTAGTGGAGAAGCTTAGACTACTTATAGGCGTGCCTAAGAGTTACTTCTGGAGGACCTCTGTTGTTGCTCAGATGTGGCTTCACTCTCTCTAAACCCAACTCTGCAAGTGAAATTGCCCTCCCCCGTACGTGGACGTGACATCCAGGGGTGAAAGTCTCTCTGACGATGTGGGAAATGACTCCCAGGGATAAATCCAGACCTGGCACCATGGGAGCAACAATTCCATCCTAACCAAAAGGGGGAAAAGAAGTGTAATTAATAAAGTATCAGTGGCAGAGAGAGTTCAAATAGAGCCGAGAGGCTGCTCTGGAGGTTGCTCTTACGCAAGCTTCAGGTAGACCTTGGTACCTGTCATAACCTGCCAACCCCCAACCAGGACCATTCCAGCCAATCCTAAAGAACACCTAGGGCGATATATAAGATTCCACAAGGGTTCCAGGCACTAGGGTAACTTTCCAGAAACCTACAACCTCCAGATGGGTCCCTGCTCCAGATCAGTCCTGAAACCTAGCCCAGCCTCTCCAGAACATTAGATAGTTCCATCTCCCTACCCCATATTAGTGACAGACCCTTCCAATATGAAAAATTTAGAATTGCCATAGCCCAAAACACCCCTAAAGAGAAGGTTGGAAAGCTCAAAGGCGATGGTGGAGTTATACAGAGAAGATAGGACTTAACAAATGAATATGAATGCTGAATCATTAAATTGATATCTTTTAGTCTCCAGTATTTTAGAGCACCTAGAAGTAAAAACCTAAAATTGTGAAATTGTAATCCATGTCAAACTCTGAAATATGTTCTACAACTAATTGTGTGGTGCTGTGCTTTGAAATTTATAGCTTTTTTGTATATATGTTATTTTTCACAAAAAAAGAAGGAAAAAAAGTTGATTGTGAGCATAAAAAAATATTTAAGCCCTCTAGTCTCCTATATTCTGGAGCAGCTAGAAGGAAAAATATGAAAGGATCGTGTGGTAGCCCATGACAAACTCTGGGAACTGTCCTGTAACATATGAAGAGTGTTTTGAAAACTATTGCTTTTTTTATTTCTTTGCTTTGTATATATGTTATACTATGTAGTAAACAAGTTTTAAAAAAAGGAGGCCATGCTGGACCTGTCTACATCACAATGTGATTGTGAGATTTCTAATAGCATACGAAACCCCCAGACTCCTTCCAAAAAGAAAAAAGAGGATATGAGCACATATCCACTGTCCACCGTGAGAATGCCAATCATGAAGGGTTTGATCATGTACTCTGATTTTATTTGGAGCCCCTGGAATTCTCTCTGGCTCTTCTAGGAAAGCATCATAGCAAAGTAAATTTCAGAATGTGTGGTACCTGAAGGGGTTTTAGAGATGATGGGGCTCAGTGTTTTTGAGGTTCACGAAGATAAATGAGCTCATTCTACATCATGTCATAAAGTCTGGCTATTGGTAGTAAAATACCAATTTCCTAATTTGCTGTCCAGATGTTATTGTTTTTCCCCCCATCATGCTACTCTGGCATACACTGTGTATGGAGGAAGAAAATCTGATTAGTGAGTTCTAGTTTTTTTCAGGGTTAAAGAGTAATATGAAGGAACTCATGGGAATAAAAGTTGCAAAAAGTTGAAGATACTAGATAAACAGAGTTTTGTGTTGTTAACAAGGAAAATTAGATAATTTCCCACAAAGCTCTTGGTGGAAGTGTAGGTGGATAAGGTCAGCTCTTCTGTCATGACCAGCGAAATTACTCAAAACTGCAGATCCCTTCGTGCGGCTCATGGGGTAATCTTCATGACAGAACAGCGACCTCAGGATTGTAGCATTAATATCATCATCCGCATCCCAAAGTATCATTATTTGAGTAAGGATGTTAACCAGATAATGTCTCTTTATTGGTCTCATTTTCTAATTGCTTACAAAAGACAGGAATAATTTCTACAAAATTTAGAGCTCATGACTGAGATGATAAAGATGTCAGTTATAGGTTAAATGCTTTCTTCCTGTCCATTGCATTTTATTGCTTCCTATCTCTTTTTTCTTAAATGTAATATGAATCTTTACATGTGACTACCAAGAAAATGCATTTATTATAATGAGAAACGTGAATTATGAAGCAAAATTACTAAAAGAAAGACTGCAATCAAGTGGTGATATATTCTTAAAAATCCTGGGAATATGTCAGATTAGTAAATATTTAATTTTTTTCCCTCCCAATTCAAAGCATTTCACTGTTCCGACATTTCTGATTAGGTGGCCATTATTAAAATATTACTTTGCCTTTGACTCTAATGCTCACCGAATGTTTATGAATTCAATTGTTCTTTGGCTTCTGGGATACCCCTGGGTAATTCTGACTTACAGTTCTGGTCACTCCTCAGTCTGATTTACAGGATTCCTCTCTTCCGCTTGATACTTTGATGTTTGATATTCTCTGGGTTATGGTCCCAGGGCATTTCCCCTTTCCCTCCTCCTAACCCAGAGTGAATGGTAAGGAGATAAACACCACCAAATGAGGTCCTTGACACCACACGTGTCTCAGCTACTTCTGAATGAGTATCTCCATGCAGGTCCCTCTCCAACTACTAGCCAGGCAGGCGCATGCTGAAGCCAGGAAACCAGAATCCTCCCTCTCTACTTCCCACACTCAATCATTTAATAAGTCCTAAGAATTCTATCTCCTAAACATCTCTTTAATCCATTAATTGATCTCCAGAGTGTAAGCCTTTGTTATTTCCTATTTTGATAACCAAGACAGCCTATTTTCCTTATTTCTAGGCTAGCCAGTGTCTAGGGCACTTTGGGCCTCCTGTAAACCCTTCAGTACCTGTGGGGATTAGCCTTGTCAGGTCAATAAACCCCGTTGTTATCAGGCCCTTTTGGCTCCTTTTCAGCTTCACCTCCTGCCACTCCATGTAAGAATATTACAGATTTGCTCTGGGAAACTATTTTCAGTTCACCAAATCGCCACTTTCTCCCCAGCCTCTGTGGACTTGTGGATGCTCTTCCCTCCACCGGGAATGCCTTTGCCTGTCTGTCCATTGGAAAAACCCTATTCGTCCTTCGGATGACGGTCTTCTGTGTGGTCCTCCTCCACTCCTGGAGCCTGGCTTTGCAGATGTTTGTTTTTATGGCATATATCAAATTACATTATAGTTGTTTTAGTAACTTATGTGCTTTATTATTAGCGTTTGAATTCTTTGAGGGTGGTAACCTTCTCTTGTAGTTCTTTGTGTCTCCAATTATAATAACAACAGAAAAATAAAATACTTGGGAATAAACATAATGAGAAATATGCAAGTTCTTTATACGGTTGTTTTAAAAAATATTTCTGAGGTCTCAAAAGAAGACATGAATAAATGAAAAGACATACTATCCTCTTGCGTAGGAATATTCGATATCATTTATGATTTTCTAGGTCGATCTCTAAATTTAACATGACACTAATAATAATATTGAAGATTTATTTCCTTTACTCTTGTTATTTTTTTAAAACTAGACAACAACTCTATTGTTCACATGAAAAAATAAAGAATCAAACATTGCCTGAAAAATGCCAGAAAGAGAGAATAATTTGAGGTGGAGGGGACCTGGATAGATATTTTTTAATATTATAAAACAAACAAACAAAAAAGAATGTAATACTGGCGTTTAAAAAGAGAAAAATCGATGGAACACAATAGAAAGTGAAGAAATAGACCTGGCACTTATGAGGATGGAGCGTGTGGTTACGGTGGCATCTCACATCTGTACGGAGCAATAAATAAATGGTGTAGAAACTACTCGCTACAATTAATGGCAAATGAATGAAAGATTTCTATATAAAAATGAAAGCATTAAAGAAGTATCTCAATAAGGTATAGGAGAATTTTAAAAATAATCCTGGTATAGAGGAAAGCTTTCTACCTATGATACAAAAACTATGAGTCTAAAGAAGAAAACTGATAAATCCAGTGAGTGACATATAAGTCAAAATTTCTGCATGCAAAAATCATCATGAGTAAATTCAAGAAATAACCAATGAGGGCAAAGGGAATTTGTAACTCCATCAGAGGCACAGGTCTAATTTATCTTATATATAAAGAGTTGCCAATGAACCAATGAAAATAGGTAAAAGAAATGAGTAGATAGCTTAGAGAAAAGGAAATATGTGTCTTATCAACATATGAAAAGAGGAATGATTTCACTCAGAAGAGCAGCGCAGGTTGAAACACACTGAGGAATCATTTCTGATTTTTTCATTTTGGTGAACATAAAAAAGTTATGGTGAAAAAATAAAAAACTAAAAAAAAGTTATGGTAATATTTTATGACAGAAGATGTGGGGAAACAATTCTTTCTCATGAGTTTTTTGTAGAAGTATAAATGACTACAACTTATGGGGGCAATTTGAATACCTATCAAAACTATTCATTAACCTATTTTTGATTCAGAAATTCTACATCTAGGGATTTAATCCACTAGTATATTTTGAACTGTATTAATTTATTTCCTATTTGAAAATATAAAAAAGTTTTAAATTCAAAATGAAATTAACTTCTGTTTAAAAAAAATACTTACTTGCATTATCTTTTGCCCCGGTGTTATCCTTTCCCTGTGAATCTGACAAAAAAATTTCCCCAGAAACTTTATACCTTAAGAATTGCTAACAACTAGTAGATGATTTAGAAGGAAGAAAATGATTGCTCTTTTCATCACCCATTTTGAAACTGAAATTCTAGCATTTTGTTTAAATTCTTGCCTGAAAAAGTAAATGGTCTTTAAAAGTTATTGAGATTCCACCCTTTGCTTTTCCAACAAACTTATTTTTAAAAATCAATTATGAAGAGAATCATGCTGTTCAGTAAAAAAACAAATTTATAAAACAATTAAAAAATCAATTATGTCCTTTAGAGTAGATGCTTTGATAAAATTTTGCCTGTTTATTTTCACATCTAAGAAAAATGGAAAAAAATGTGTAACATGGGTAATCTCCTGACTTGAGTGTTTTTCAGAGCAGTTAGTATAGCCGCTATGACTTTCACCCTGGCCTCTGGGAGGCAGAGTAAGCTTTAAGCTTTCCACAGAATGGAGTATTCACACATTGGGCTACACGCTATATTGTCCTAGAGAAGCAAGGTGGCTAACTCTGGCCCTGGCTGCAGAACCCCGAAGACTCAGCACTTTTCTCCAACCAAACATAAGAAGCCATGGATCACCAATAGCTCAATTACAGGATACCCTAAGAAGCAAGTGCTTAAGGTCATAGGAATGTGTTTTTCCCTTTGTTCTCCACACCTAGGAAGACAATCATTATCTAAAGAAGAGAAAGAACCTTTGGAAGACATGCACACCAAATTTATTGATGGTGATGATGCTTGTGGCTTGAAGTACTGCGTTAAGATTTAGAAAAAGATGCAAACAAACTAAAGGTTACTAAATAAGAAAATGTTATAAAAATCATAAATTAACTAAAATCAAGACCAGTGTAGGAGTAGATTGCAAACTAATTGTGAGATAATACTATCATACCACGTACGAATATGATAGCAAAAATGAAAATGCAGAGTGAAGGAATTGCAGATTTTTGCCTCTCTAAACTGCATAAATCCAGGCTACTGGGCTCAAATATTCCAATTCACTTCCTCTGAAATCTTCCAGTTTTAAGAACAGCCTACATTTTTCTCCTTGCAGCCACCATCCTGTACAATTTTAACTAGATTTTATATTAGGTTTATTCTGACAATGTTATACCTATGAAATCACATATTAAACTTTCCGTTTGTTTTTCTGAATGGAATTGTTTTGTTTTTCCTTTTGAACTAAATTTCTGATGAAAGTAAACTCAGGCTGTAATGGAAGGATTTCCCAATTGCATGGAACTGTAAATACTGCATAAAGTCCTGTGGGCCACACTGTTGGCTTTTAAAGGCAGTTGAGTGTGGCTTATTGTACATAAGTCTTGTAATTGCGGCTAGAGAAAAGCCTCACGTGCTTACCATCTGCTTGCTTTTGCAAGTGAAGGCGTAGAATTTAGTTTAGTTCTGATTTACCAATGGAAATGTTATTTTATTTTTAGCTGAGTCTGGAGTTTTTAGACAGGAATTTCAATTCTCATACTGGAAAGAATATCTGTGATCCCAGATTATAAACCTCTTATAGGCTAAACTCTCAAAATTCACTTACATGAAATTAAAATAGAAGAAATGATATAAGAATTTCCATTCAATTCATGTTTTAGATAAAGTTGGAGTCCCTGGACTTTGGGATTTTTGTGATTTAATTAAAAAGGAATAAAGTGCTTCTGGTAAAACATAATGTATCCAAATATTACTTGAAGGACATAGAAGTAAAAAGTCATAGATTCAAATGGATAATTTTTATGTTGCATCATTAGTGGTATAAATTTATTTAATATATCAGGCACCCTATTACTTAAAATAAGTACAGCTTTTGCTGACTATAGGCACAAGTGGCTCTGTGATTCTGTATTACATGTCTGGGAGGTGAATAGGAGCAGTCTAGTCCAGCTGCCCCACAGATTCTGCCTGTTCATTAGGGAAAAGGGCTCAGTGACCAGAGCTAACAAAGATAAGCTGGGAAATAAAACAAAAACTTGCAGCTGCTGATATTCAGCTGCTGCATTTAAGAGTCCTTAGAGAAAGAATTCATTTTTTTTCCTAAAGAGCGTGCTTTAAATGACAATACAACACACCTGCCCACAGAAGTATACATGGAGAGCTCTTAGGAATTGGTTTTTCCACTGTCTCTGAACCAGAAATTTTTAATTGTAAACATGGAGATAAAGGAATACACAGTTATACTTTTTTTTTTTTTAAAGCTGCTTGTTTTTAGCATACTACTGAAATTAAAGCAAGAACTGAGACAGTTGCAGTATCACTTGGATTCCTCAAAATGATGGCAAATCCATCTATTCTCTGGTTAAAATGTGTTCTGGAAACCACACCATATCCAAAAAAGTCTGAAAACCTTAACAGCAATATATTAGTTATTATAACATTGAAAAATTCTAGATATGTTTCCTTCATTCTCTAGATACCTTTTTTATACGTATTTAGTACCTCTAAATTTAAAGCAATGGACCCAGTTAATCAGAAAGAAGTATAATAAATACACAACAGAGTATACAAAAAGTCTGAAAACACCAGGAAATTTAGAGGTAGATCACCTGAAAACATATCTGGAGATTGAAGAAAAACGAATAGAGTATGTTTTGTGTAAATGTTAACGAACAAGCTTTAAAAAAACATGTTTATCCTGTTTCTAGACATTACATGTCCTGGGGTTCTAGAGACTGCAGTTGTGTGAGATGACACACAACTTTGCCTACTTAGTGTGGGCCCATTACTGAGGATAACTGGCTTGGAATGGATTTGGATCTTTCAGCATTTGATCATATGTAAACTAATCCACAGCAATTCAATGTTGTGATGAATCAACTTTGAAAATCCTTAATTGTATATTTGAAAAGATATTTTTAAGCATTAAATTAAATTAAAATTAAATAAAAAATTACCTTCATGAAGTAGATATGTGCTTGTAATTTTCATAAATGAAACAAAGTTTGCATTTGATTCTGTGTTTTCCAAGGCCACTTTGTTGGGAGAGATCACACACACACTCATACATTATGCTTGTAGTATAATATGGCAGTGCTTTGGTTTGGGAATTAGGCACATGTGGCCAACAATATAATACAGAAATGGTGAAAAGCAGAAGAATTGAAGAAAACAAAACCTGCTTCTGGGGCTCACTTTTATCTTTCATTTTTATTTTGCCTGTTTTCTCATATTTGAGGGCACTCTAGCGTGTGATCCTGACCTGAAAAAATTCTTGATAAAAGGAAGATTGTGTGCTTTTTGAAATAAGTGCTTTAAGAGAATTGTTCAGTATATTGTAGATAGTTTAATAACTGGTATGTTGTCACTTAAAAATTGTTCCCTCCACTACAAAACTAATACATTTTCCTGATAGAAAATTTCAAACATAGAGATTAGCCCAAAAGAAGAGAAAAATCAAGTCTATTCCTACCAAAATATTACTGTTGGATCTTTTAAGTCTTTTAATGCATACATATTTTCAAAAAAATCATTTGTTCACTGTTTCATTCATTCATTCAACAAATATACAATAAGCATGGCATTATGCTATCTCCTGGGAACACTGCAATAAGTTCCCTGCCCTAATGGAGCTTAGATCCTATTTGGAGAGATGGTCAGTAAACATGCAAATGAAGAAGCAAATGAGATAATATGTGGGTGTGGTAAATGTAGTGAAAGAAATAAACAGCATGGTGTGATGGAGAATAATTGCTGGGGTCCTCTCAGCCATGGTGGAGGGAGACCAAGTCTGCAAGTTCCTTTTAAGTCTCAACCTGAAGGCTGAAAAGGAACAGACCATACAAAAAACAGGTGAGGATATTTCAGACACACAGGGAATGTCGTGTGCGCATAGTTTTTCACCTGCCTTTTTCACTAAATATAAATGTCCACAATTCTTTATGCAAAATCCTTGTGGTGATAGATGTTTTAGAATTCAGAATTTTTCAAATGTGTAAAACATAATATGGTTAAATACATATATTAGTAACATTTCCAGCTGTGTCTGGAGCAGCAGCATCAAATACATTAATATTTCTGTAGTAAAATGTAAAATTATTCACACTACATGAGCTAAATAAAACTATGAATCACCCACTTCAGAAGAAGTTTTGGAATCAAATGGGTTTTCTCTGGGTCAGGTTGTGCTTCCGAATAAGTTATGTATATAAATGCTTTTGATTTCTGGAGCTTTTTGGATTTCAACATTACAGATAAGGGATTGTGTATCAGGTTTTGATTTTTATAAAACACCATAATTTATTTAGCTAATGCTACATTTTATATATGATTTCTATTTTAGTTGTTTGTTATTTTAGAATGCTGGGATGGACATACTTCTAGCCAACTGGATATGCTCATTGATCATTTTCATAGGATATATTCAGTTGTTATGTAAGGCGTGCACAAAAATTTTGAGGCAGTTTTTTTGCTAGATTTGATATTTTAAAGTTAATTTATCAAACTTGGAGACTTCTCAAAAAAGATTCCTAATTCTGTAGTATGGCTGGGGGTAATTATTTTTATAATATATCTATGGCACAAATTTTATAGCTTTTAGAGGCAATGATAAAAAGTACGCTCTTTTGTTCCTGATTGTTTTTCACCTTAATTACTTCCCACCTCCTCCTTCATATGTGATGGAAACTGCATACAAAATATAGAGAAATTGGGTTAATTTTTACTAAAATTTAACCATTAAGGAGAGAGAGAAAATATAAAACGTTTCCATATAAAAATAGAAGGATCTGGCCTTATAGAAAAGCATCCTTTGTTTAATTAGAGAACAATGGATCATGTTGGTATAGACTTCTGCACTGTAATTATCTCTTTTGAGCCTTCATAGATCTGATCTTGCATCTGACCATCTGAATTAAGATCAGCCTGGCAATAATTTCGGAATCTGCAATTTTCAAAATTGATTCTATGCAGAATTTAATAGATCTTTCAAACCAGGAACCCAATCAGTTCCTCGGTATCAGCTCTGGGTTATAAGCATATGTGATATCAAGGCAGCGTTTCTACTGTGCTGCTTCATAGTTAACCTCATTCTCACTCTCCGCAGTGCCTGTGATTTTTCAAGTGTGATGCAAGTTCTGATGAGAACTTTAGCGTCAAAATGTCAACGTGTTGTTCTTTGTTGCAAACATGTAAATTTATGTTTCTTCCTGTTAATTCAGTATAAATGAATCGTCTTAGAATATATTCAATTGTTGTGTAAGGCAGGGACAAAAATTTAGAGGTAGATTTTTGACTAGATTTGATATTTTAAAGTGAATTGTTGCAGACTTCTCAAAAAAGCTTCCCAATTCTGTAGCAATTCTCAAAAACGATGTATTTGAGAAGTATATAAAACTTTAGCTACCACAGCGTGAAGTTCACGGATTCTGCCATAATTTCCTTTACATTATTGAATACATATGTAATGTATTCAAAGCCAGGATGTATTGTTTATAAACTAGCTATTCCATTGGAGTTCACAGGCCTCTCAGCTATGGATGTCTATCACGAGAACTGTATATTTTAGAAATTGGAATGTCAACATTATTCTTCTTAGAATAAATGAAGGGGCTCTGTGGGTGTGAGTTGTGGCTGATTGCTAAGAATATCTAATCAGGTTGCATTGCTATAGCAACAGTGTTGCCAGGACTTTAACGCTTTCCTGCAATCAGTTGGAATTCATATGTGAAAGACATTGTTTATTGCAGTGGTATTTTAAAGTGATCCTAGCTAGCATAAGGTAGGAATCTCACACTTTGGAAAGGAGCTGGTATATCCACTGAACTGCGCTCTAGTTTACAATTACTTCAGAGTATGTAATTTGTAGTACATGGGTGTGGTCTGTTTTGACTTCACAGTCACTACCTAGCTCAAGGCTGTTTCCATCAATGGGTTCACAGAGTAGCCAGACCACTGATCATCACACGTTGATTATTTGAAGGGAAAGCTATCACTTCATATTTCTGTCATATAGCAGAGTACTTGAGGACTCAAAAAAATTGTATTAGTGTTGGTGTTTCCCAATTTTTCCAAAAAGAAATGCCTTTATTTTTTCTAATTATAAGTAATATTGCATATTTATTATATGAAATTCAGACAGTTTAGAAGATATAAGGTAGGCAGTTAAAAAGTTTTCAGAGCTACCTGTGCTTGTTAAATAAAGAAATATAAAATATATATCTGTTTCCTTGATGTGTATGCTATTTTTTAAGATAATATTATATTTAATTTTTAAAATGCTTTAAAACTGTTTTGTTTGCTTTATGGTGATTTTGGACAATATTTTTCCTCAAACACACACTCAAAACATTGAAATGGTGAGAGGATTAGTCTTAAAGTTTAAAGCCTCTGTCTTTACTACATATCTCCTCTGTCCTATTCCAAGAGCTATTTAAAATCTTTGGTTTAAGAATTTCATAAATCATCATCTTAGTTGAAATTAAAGCTAGCATTTTTTTTGTGTTTTGAGACCAAGCTTTTGAATGAGGGAAAGGGATTGTGCAATTGTTTCATTTCAATTTGTAATGTAGAATTTTGCTCAAATTGAGGAATTAAAATACCTACAAATGTTTGACCAGTTAAGTGCTTAAGACAGGAGAGCCAGGTTTTAGACTGGTTGTATATGGTTTTAAATCAGCCATTAACTCAAGTAGCATTCCTGCCTTTTGCGAGATCATTTCACCTTGACCTAGAAATGAAAATGAAACAAAATTGTTGAAGATTCCATAGTATGGTTGGCTAATCAATAAAGACCGAGTTACTTGTGGATCTAGGAGATAATAATGCCAGTCACTTTGGAGAACTTAGTATGTTCCAGGCACTGTTGTAAAAATGTTATTATCGGGCAGGCCGCCGTGGCTCAGCAGGCAGAGTTCTCGCCAGCCTTGCTGGAGATCCAGGTTCGATTTCCTGTGCCTGCCCATGCAAAAAAAAAAAAAAATTATTATTAATTAATTTATTATACCTATTATACTTTTCATCCTTCATAAGCTTTCTGAAAACCCTGAGGTCGATTCTATTATTATTTCCATCCTATTGGTAAGGACACAGAGGCAGAGTTGAGTAAGTCATGCCAAGGTTGCATGACTACTAAGTAGCAGAGCCAGTATTCAAACCCAGGAGTCTAGTTCCAGAGCCTTCTCTCAGAAACCCCTATACTTTGTTATGAGGGATGCTGGGCGGTTCATTTTAGCCAAGCCATACTTTGGTAATATTCATGACCCATTGTCTCATCCACAGTTTTATGGTCCAGAACCTTGATTTCTGTCAGCTCACCTGATGGTAATTCATCTCTAGGGGTTTACTTACAATAAGTAAATGTACCTGGCAAGGAATTATAAACCATTTACTAGAGGAGATGCAGTTTTCTCAAGAATGTAGACTAATCTCCTTAGGACACACACCTCATTCTTATTGCATAAATTCACTTGGAAAGCCAAATTACAAATCAGAATGTTGTGAGAATGGAAGTAGAATAAATATTTCTTAAGTTATGGTTTCATTTGTGCTATATCTGATTTTCCTTAATTGTAGGAATATATTGCTGTCAAGAAAAAAAAACAAGGTCATCTAAGATCAAAAGTACCTTAGTCTCATGACAGTACTAGATAAAAACTGCCCATTTAGGCAGATACTGGGAGGCCTTAGAGAGATATAAATCTCATCTGATGTGTGGGCCACAAAGTCTTTTATGGACACTTTTAATGTTCTGGAGGCCAAACTCTTGTAATTTCTTCACTCACCAAGCTTGTGCTCAACAATTTGGAGCGCCCATGCCAAATGGTGATGTAAGACCATTTTGGTGGAATAGCAAAATTGTCAAGTTGGTTTTGGCAACTATCCTTTTCTTTTTCAGGGCTCCTGCCATCTCTCCCCTACTTTTGGGATGCCCTTCTGTAGGTCTTGCATTGTACACTGAGCTGCCATCACAACCTTGCTAATGGCTAAACTGCAGATGTAGGCATTAATGATGGTGTGCTCCCTCCCTCCATCTCTCCTGACAAGAGTCTTGACCAAGAGGTTTTATGCTTCCTAAAAGGACTGACTTCAAGACCCAAAGGAATGACAATATACAATAGCTAGTGGGAAATGGATTCAAGGTAGGGCTGGGGAAAGGAAGCTTGGTCTTGGTTTTAAGAGACCACCTACATATCTACTAGAGAGATTGTTCATGGAAAGACTGTGGAGAGGTGCTGAGGACAAGAAGGTGAGAAGAGCCTGCTTCTCTGCTATTGTCCCCTGCTCTACTTGAGTCTGAGGTTAGGGCTGTGTGGGTGTTCCTTGACTGCCCTACTTCATGTCAGCTTGGATGCTTGGAGAGTGCCTAGGGCCATTTCTCTGCACTCCTCCCCACCCCCCCGCCCCAGCCTAACTCCTTTCTCTGACAGGGGAAGGAGAATTATTATCGTTATCATTCTCTACCATCCCCTCACTTCATTTCTAAGCAAGTATATACCTGGAGACATGGCATAGCACTTCTAAACATTTTTGTGGAAACCTATAGTATATAAACACCTCTTAATTTAAGTGCCTCAAAAGGCTTTCCAGCTAAACTTTGACCTCTGTGTATACTGCCAGATTTTCTTTTGCAAAGGTTTATCTTTGTGTTTTGTTTGGCTAAATATTAAAATTTTCAAATGCTATTTACACTGTATAGCTTAAATTTACCAAACACTCATTTCACTTTCAAGAAATATCCTAGGCATGACTCCCAGAGGTGTGGACCTTCCTGGCAACTTGGGACAGAAATCCTGGAATGAGCTAAGACTCAGCATCAAGGGATTGAGAAAACCTTCTCAACCAAAAGGGGGAAGAGTGAAATGAGACAAAATAAAGTGTCAGTGGCTGAGAGATTCCAAACAGAGTCGAGAGGTTATCCTGGAAGTTATTCTTATGCATGAAATAGATATCACCTTGTTAGTCAAGATGTAGTGGAGAGGCTGGAGGGAACTGCCTGAAAATGTAGAGCTGTGCTCCAGTAGCCATGCTTCTTGAAGATGATTGTATAATGATATAGCTTTCACAATGTGACTGTGTGATTGTGAAAACCTGTGTCTGATGCTCCTTTTATCTACCGTATCAACAGACGAGTAAAACATATGGAATAAAGATGAATAATAGGGGGAACAAATACTAAAATAAATTTAGAGTGAAATGCTGGTGATCGGTGAGGGGGAGGGGTGGGGGGTATGGTATGTATGAATTTTTTTCTGATTTCTTTTTATTTCTTTT